>JABAJS010000002.1:107897-389263 GCA_018221635.1 Tephrocybe sp. 10521TJB | reverse complement strand
TGGGCAGAGATGGGCAGAGATACGAGGAATGGGATCAGAACTGCGCTATGTCCATGAGAGATCAGCCGGTATTTGCCGGACCAAACAAATCGTCACAAGAAATTGAACCGTGTAGCTCTCGCCTACCGTAAATGATGGTTGACATAATCTTGTCATTCTCTCACATCGTCGACTGTACCTGGACTTGCGCTGCCGCAATTTGTACACTTTTGTACGCATACGCATCTTCACGCTTACCGGTCATGAGTCGTGAGTGTACGTAGAACCTCCGCCGAATCTCCGGCACCACATGATCATCTTGTGGGTTCGGAACCTTTGATGTTTGTTTTCTGAACACACTGCCTCTCCGAGAGCAATTCTCTCGATTCACCTTGAATCTACGAGAACTTGTTTTCATATCGGCGTTTATTGACATGCGCACCCCCGAATCTGTGTGTTTTGAATGCAAGTAAATTCTTGTACCTCTTTACTACTGTCAACGCTCAGTCAGGGCGTCCACATCTTTTGTCAAAATACCGGATATGTTTTTGATTCCTTGTGATTTTTCCATTCGTTCGGGCCGAAAAAACATGGGCAGGTTTCTTGAAATGTTTATAGTCTTGAACTATCGGTATCTGAGGTATGTAAATGTCGACATATCATTATCGTAACCAGCCTCTCAAGGGCATCTATCTGACTTTCCAGTTCCTCGAACTTATTGTACGCATTCCTATCTGGATTCTGCTTGCGATTCCAAGGTGAGCAATTGAATCTGGAGTCACAAACAGCGTATCTCACTCCATCAGGTCATGGCGTCCACGAGCATCTTGGGATTTTAAGAGAGCTTTCATGATTCAGCTCATTCCTCATTTCATGTATAAGTATGTTACGAACCCTATCTATGCACGAACGCACTCTAAAGCCTTTATATAAAGGATTGGCCCACTTTTACGACTCCCTAACCATAGAGCTATCACAGCCGGGCGCAACGTCAATGGGGTATGGGTTAAACCCGTTCCCCAGCTCATTATTGGCAAGCTAGCTATGTGGATGAAGGAAGCCTCCGTTGTCCCAATTCGCATCCCTGGATATTGGACGCACAAGAATTCCACCACGACAGTGGCCGCTGGCCCATCTCCAGGGGAGAAAGTGCTTTACCACCTCCACGGAGGCGCGTATATCCGTCTATCTGCTCATCCAACCGACGTGACGGCGAATATCGCGCGTGGTATTCTCCAAAAAACCGAATCTATTCACCGTTCATTCTCACTCGAATATCGTCTTTCGTCCTCGAAGCCATATGCAGTCGACGGCCCGTTCCCTGCAGCTTTAGTTGATGCACTCGCTGGGTACAACTATCTTGTCAACGTCGTTGGGTTCGCACCAGCGGACATAATAATTGCTGGGGATTCTGCTGGTGGAAATTTGACCCACGCGCTTACGCGCTACCTAGTTGAATATCAGGGTCACAATGGCCTACCAGCGCCACCTGGTGGAATCATCCTTCTTTCCCCCTGGTCAGATCTCGGCGTGTCGCATGAGGGACCGACAGCATCAAGTCATAAATTCATTCCGTCGGACTACATCCATCCTACCAAAGGTGGTGTTCACTACGCTAAAGATTCGTTTTTGGGCCCTCTGGGTTTTCAAGCTGCCATTTCAAACCCGTACATCTCTCCTGCATCATTGGACCCCGCTCTCGTCATTGATTTTAAAGGGTTCCCTCGGACCTTCATTGTGGCTGGTGGAGCAGAAGTTTTATACGACCAGATCATAACACTGAAGAACAGGATGGTGAAGGATTTAGGCGATCAAGTCACTTATTACGAGGCGAAGGATGCATTCCACGACTATCTCGTCTTCAAGTGGCTGGAGCCTGAAAGGACCGAAACGCTCAACGCCATTGCGAAATGGGTATAAGTATAAATGATGTTGTAAATTATGTTCTTGTATATACATCGCGCAGTGGAGCCCGCTCGTATAAAGTGTGTCTAGTGAAAGATTAACGTTCTACTACATAGGCATCTTAAAACAAATCGACTCTTCCTCGTTCAGGTGAAATGACTGCGACAACCTTTCCCTCGAAGCCGAGAAGGTCTCCCCCTTTCGTGGCTACAAGGTCTCTGTTTTCTGTATCTACGCCGAGGAGAGTTTCGAGATTGACCGAACCTAGTGCAAGTGCATCAGCTTTCGAAAGTTGTCCATTTGCTTCAAGGGCAGCCTGTCGTGTCGCAACGCGTACTATGAGCAACCTGGGCAGGCAGTACTATAATATGAGTTCTTACCCATGCAATATCGAATCGCAAGCTCCTTGCACTCCATGCTTCCTCAATGCCGAGGCCGACTACGACGCCATGGGCACGCAGGACAGCTAACGCATTGTGTTCGGTAAGGGGGGGACCAGGGAGACTTCAATGCATATCAGCAAAATCCAGTGGAGCGGAAAAAACTGATTCACATTCTCCTTGATTGCCAAGTGCCAGGGAAGGGGCGCGATGGTGCCAAGATAACTCCGACGCCAGCCTCACCAATTTCTTTTGCCAGAAGATGGGCTTCATTGGCGCCACTGAAAGTTAGCCTAATAACGTTTCCGCTCTCTTCCTCGACCTCTTTCTTAAGTTGTATCAGAGAGGCCATCACATCGGCACTTTGAACCTGAATGATCAACGGGAGTCTTCCCTGTACAATACAAATGAGTTTCATGTCTGCAGATACATGTGTTCTCTCACCTCCGCGACTTCGTAGAAACGCAGAGCAAGGTCACCTTTACCGCCTCCGGAGAGGAGACGCCGAAGAGTGGCAATTTGAGTGCTTATACTAACGGAGGAATCTCCGACAGCGATATGGAGAGCGGCAACATCCTGCACAACCGCGCCAGGAACGAGCTTGTGTGCAGCTCTAGTAGAGAAGATAGTGCTCAAGCCTGACAAAAAGCCATTAGTGGTTGGAGAAACAACTGCCGTCGTAACTCCATTGCGGTATGCGAGACTAGTGGAGGTAGAATGAGGCCGAATCATCCTTTCAAAATCCACTTGGCTACTTACAGTGTATCGCGACCAGCAAACTGGAGCCCATCGACGGCCTGGATGACACTTCCATCGCCACCGACAATAGACGGCACTTTTCCTTTGAATGGGTTGAAAACATTGCCATCCTTCGTCGATGGTTCTCCTTCGATCTCGCCTAATCCCAACGGGCTACCGAAGGTCACAAGGCTAGGTCTGTGCTGTAATGTTAGCGTACTATTCGTTGGTCTAACTCAGATTTCTTACGAGATTGATCCGCCTTCTAGGTTGATACTACGGGCACCAGCTGAGATGGAAACACCAGAACAGTCTCCCGCGCACGTGACGACTCCGTTGTCGACAATGACTGTTCCAGGAGTATTCGCCGCGGCGGTGAAGACCTCACGGATAGATCGGCCTTCTCGTAGGTATATACTGCTGAGGTTTGTAAATACGATGATGCTGGAATCATCATTAATTGAGTGCAAGGGAGGCAAACCATCATATTTTAGGGCGAGTTCCGCTTCTTTGTCGAAATTTGGAGTCGTAGGTGCTACCTGATATGTTCCTGGCTTGTTGACGGAAAAAGGTTTCGCAATCTGGGGTATCCCATCAATGTAAACCTGCTTTGGAGCTGCACCCAGCGCCAATGGATGACTGTCCCATACAATGATATCTATTATGAAAAGCTGAGCGAGATATCACATCGACAGGTGGAATCATACCAGCATCGTATCCTGGCTAAATATCAGTATGCTTTCGATGGGGTATACACATTCAGCCTGCTTACCATCTTTAATCAATCCAATTCGGTGGTCTTGTCCCAAGACAGTTGCAGGTGTCGAAGTCACGGAAGCTAGTGCAAGGTTGGCAGGCAGACCATAATAATGAGCCTGCTGAGCTTCATAGACGAGATGCCGCGAATTTAAAACAGGATGATCACTCTGAGACCAATGAGCCCTTTTGCATTCATGATCAGGTATATAGTCATACCTTCATGACAACTTTCAGTTCGTTGTCTGCGAGAATCCGGGGAGCAAACTCGGAGCCACGGTATGCCTCTCGTTTATACCTGGCATTGGTTGCAAACAGCGCTACGGCAGGAGTGAGGCCTTCAATGTAATAGATATTCAGAAAGTGTTTTGAAGAAGACACGAATCAACAAACCGTATGCTTTCTTAACCAAGTCAGGGACCAGATATGTCTCGTGTGCATGATGGAAAGCAGCAATGGAGAATTTGAATTCATTGCTGAGCTGAGCACCCAATATTAGTTTACCGCAGACAGATGGAGACAAACATAACAAACCCTGACAATACCGTCCAGATCAGTTGCTTCATAGCAGTGATTGTGGACCTGACACATGTAAGAAGTTGTGTGGGACGAATCTGAAATCGTACCTTTACACGCCCGCGAAGTACGTCAACAAGAGCTTCCCATTGGAGGTCTTCAGGATATTCACCCAAGCCATCCCACTGGTTTGATAATGCTTTGGAGCAATAGTTGTCTTGGCTCTCTTTAATTTTACGGGCTTTGTCGTACCTAGAAACTGTCAGCTTTGCTGTCTTCCAAATGAATGTATGATACCCACCCCTGCCTAAATGCCCAAATCGTATCCATTCGAGTACCAGAATATACACGGCCTGCAGGAAGGTCAACTTAGCTCAAGAGATAAATAAACCGTGGGCATACTAGGGTTTTCTCCTGTAAAGATGATATCAGAAGGAAGTATGTGCCTAACAAGCTCTGAACGTACCACATGCATGTCTTCATTACGTTTATATCAGCCACTGACACAAATATTTACGATCGTCGAAAACTCACTTCATTTGTCTCCATCGCGGACGTGATGGGAATTCGGCATCACTATTATTCAAAGAATGCGGTGGCTCAAGCAGCATAGACGAGGTAGAACGCTCAGATGTAGGTCGCAGTTTAATGACAAATGCTTGACCGCCTGGCGACTGCGAATGAGAGACGAAGGGTATTCGAAGTAAACACTTGACAAACCAATAGCATCGGCGGACCCTGGAAGTACTAGGGACGTCGTAACACCTCCGGAGATGGACAATTGATAGGCATCATCGTGAGTGTTGAGGCCATCGACACTACGAAGCCAAGGGAGCACGAGGCCCTTGAGAGAGTTTGTGTCTGCCGAGCCTCTCAGCTCAGGCGCGCTGTCAACGCCTAGATGAGAGTGCATATCGACAATGCTAGAGGTGGATGAGCGATAAGACTGTCGAGGGAACCTTTGATACGTACCCAGGCGAAACCCATGCCCCTGCCGCGTCAACGACGACGAGCTGGGTGCCATAGGCGTCGATGGATGTTTGGCTGACGTCTCCGATAGCCTGGATGATTCCTTTGTCGAGCAAAAGGTCACCAATGACTACTTCATGGCCAGATACACGTCCAGTCCAGATGGTCGCGTTCCTAATGAGCGTAGGTGGCGTCCCTTGCTGGAAGCGGTCGGACTGAGTTCTCTCATGAAAATCTACGGTTGGTCCTGGCTTAGCATTCAGATTACTGCACTTTTGCAGAATCTCTGCAGCATTGATTGGGAGATTAGCAGTCGTGTTGCTCTCCCAGTTAAAGTTCGCATTGAGGAGTCCAAAGGTGAGTGCAACGGTCACCAGGGCAAAGAGAGGGGACCTCAACAAGCGATGAGGACGTTTATGGGATAGAGGGGGCATATGCGAGGGTAGCTTATGGGACTCCATGATGGTTCCCGTGAAAGAACGTTTATCTTTATATATCACGCAATGAACCTCATGATGGACGTCAATTTGCACAAGACTCGTTAGCGCTATTCGGGTCGGACCCGCCCGTTGATCCGGTCATCATGTCCTCCACGACGTCAGTCCCGCCAGTCGTCCTCGGCACTGGTAACAACATCCTAATCAACCCCCTCCAGGTCAGTGCACCCTCGTTCATCTACTACAGCGTTAATATTTCAACAGAGGGGTAATACAGTCTTGGATAACATAAAAAATGTTGGGAAGGAGTTCGGCGACATCGTCGCAGATTATCAGGTTGGGAGAACGACTGGCGTCCTGTTCCTAAGGTCTACTTTCTTTTGCCTCCAGTGAGACAAGTGTTTTTTACTATCGTTAGTCTGAAATACCACCGACTTCATCCCGAATATATCCTTATCCGGATAGAGAAACTCGGACATTCATATACCCTTCGGATTCTACTTGTGCTCTGTGACATCGTGGGTGTTTTGAGATCATCAGTGTACTCACCATTTTCATTCCTTTCAGACAGAGCATCGCGATGTAATTCGCGAACTTACAAAGGTTTTTTACGGCTCACGCTGAAGCATTGTTGGTTCTGACATCCGTTTCTAGGTCTGCCTCATCAACAATGTTACGATCCTGGTTGCATTTTCGTGAGTATTATCATTGAACAGGGGTGGATCTCGAATAATTATTGCGCAACCAAGGTTCGAGGAGGCCGGGCATTATCTTTCAACTCTGAAGCAATTCGAACACAAACCACCAGACATGATAAAAGAACGTGTCGATAAAGACTACAATTCCATTCTCCGGACAGCACTGACAAGCATCAGCAAAGTCAACAAGACTGATGTTGAGACCCTTCGTACTTCTTTTGGGGTACGTTCATGAGGCACTTCTTGCCAACACATCAGTGATTTGATTATGAAAAGAGTTTCACGAACATAGCCAACGCAACCTCAGATCAATTACGGGACCTCCCTGGCTTTGGTCAAGTAAAAGTTAAAAACATCAAGAATGCATTCGACAAGCCACTACGGAATAACGCCACCCGAGCGCTCCCTGTAGTTACATCACAAGGTGGTGCGTCTAGCTCCGACTCGAAGGCTGTTGCGGATGCCACGGAGCAGTCAATCTCGAGTGCTACGTCGGCAAAGGGAAAAGAAAAAGAAAAGGAGTCAACATCTGTGAGGGCTCCAAGAGAGCCTAGCCCCACATGGGACATTGAACTCGATGGTCCTTCTGCCAATCACTTGCCAGACTACCCGCCCCAATTCGACATAAACCTCGATTTAAATTGAATGATTCTTGTTGTAGTTAGAACACAAACTATAATGAGCCACAAGTACAACGCAAGAATAGTATGTAACGGTATCGTATAAAATTCCAAGCTGGAGCGAATAGTATGATAAGATAAGTTGAGCAGTGATACGACTATCATTCTCTGGTAAGTCTGTAGTGTAGGATAAAAATGAGGAAAAGTTGTAGAAAGTGATGACAATGCCATGTAAGGGTGAAAGGGTTAGGGCGATACGCCCTTAGGCTTCTTGTTCTTAGAGAAATATGTGTGTAGAGTTCGGGAGCTCTGCTGTGCGACCTGACGCTGGTAATGGATCCGCAGGGATAATTCTTTGAGTGCAGCTTTGGTGCGAGAACGGTCAAGATGTGTGGCGCGAATGTCAGCTAGATAGGTTGTAAGGGACGTATGAGAAACGGCAAGTCAGATTGATGGTAAAGGACGTACAAATTCGTGAGTGGATCCCTTCAATAGCTGTTCGAAGCAACAAAAGCGGTGGGTCTTGCGGTTGGACCTTTCGTTCCTCCATGACGTAGCCGAGGACGTTAGTGACGGCTACACCAAGAATCTGAACATAGAATGCCATATCGACAAAATCTGTCTTGTCGTGAAGTTCAAATTTGCCAGAAATTTCCATACTTTTGGTACGCTGTCGTGTAAACTCTCCTAAGATGGGAAGAATTGGGGGCAAATCAGAATATCGAGTCTGGTGAACTGGAATGAGTATCAATGTCAACAATAGGGGAGGTTAACGTACAGGAGAGATAGTCAGTTTATTCGTAATAATTGCGTGAGCGATCCATCTCCCAATGCGCCTGGTACGACCAATACCCGAGCCGAAGAGATTGGTGATATACGCCTTATTGACAGGTTCCACGGTCGAGAGATACTGGAGCACTTTGGTGCAGATCAACGATTCCTACAGAACATATAAATCAGTTTCCGTCTCTACGTGGGATGAATCAAGAAATGCTACTAACTACGGAGGCAGATATGTCACCTCCCGAGGCAATTGACCCGCAAATTTCGTTTATTGAGAGCGCAATTTCACACTGAAGCTCATGGGAACTTGAAGTATCGTTGGCAACTAAAATTATGGCCATGAGGATATCGGGTATTTCTTCGTTGGAAAGCCGCCGAAATCTTCACGAAGTCAGAGGGACTAATAGATGTTGAGCGGAGATAACGTACCTAGCAGAGGCGGTGATGAGCGCTATCAAGCGATAGAGCACCGAGTCTTGTTTACGAAGACAAATGGATGGTAAGTCCATGGTTGGAACATTCCAACCTATGACGTTGAGGATAGATGGTTGAGCACCGAGACGCGTGAGCGTAGAAAGGATGCAGGAAAACGAGATTCCTGGCACTGGACGTAAAGAAATTTCCCATATCCGGTTGAGGGCCCGAATTGCCGATCCATGTAAGATATTTTCGTATGATAACAGTGCTGCGAAAAATGTCAGTTTTACTAGACAAAATTTGAATGCAAACACGAACCCAATTCACACAAGTAGGAAACGACAGAGGCGTCTTCGGTTGATTTGTAAAAGGAAATAGCTCCCGAGTCAATCATTAGCGAAGCTTGTTGAAAATCTGATGAAGATTGTTCTCAGAGTCGAAATGCATGTAACTGAACAATCCCTCTCACCATTGCGCTCAATGGCACCTTGAAGCATAGAAATGAGTGGATGAGGAGATGGTGCGTCGAGTTTAGGCAAAGCGGTTTGCTCGACATTCATATCCTCCTGCGCGTCCTTTTCGTAGACCCGCCAAAACGGTATGCCCACAGGCTTTTCGATCTCCTTCTCCTTCTGTCTGGAAGCCTTATCGCGTATGAGGAGGCTTGCGACAGCCTTTCCACGCTCCTCTCCAAGTAGCCTTTGGCGGTCAATATCGTTGACGTCATCGCCGTCGCTAGCGTCGTAGCCTCCAGGACTGGAGGACTTTAATGCCAAGCGTTTACGTTCTACCACAGCTTTTCTTGCGGCTGCTTCACTGGTGAAGTCACCATCCTCATCATACATGATTACATCCCGATTAGCGAGGGCTGCCTCTGCCTGGCGCAACGCTTCAGAGCCTTTTCCGCGTCGATCGTCGCGCTTTTTTTCCTTCAAAAGGTCATCAAGTGGGTTGTATGCTTTGGCTTGTCCTTTGGCACGTCCGGCGAAGGGACGTTTTGTCAAAACGGGATACGATGATGATTTTTTCGGCGCAGACGGGGATGGCGACACATCACGGTTTCGAAAGCCGTAGCGTCTCGACGGCGCATTAGTCGAAGCGTTGTGTTGTAGTGTACTCCCAATACTATGTGAATATCAAGTAAGTCAAAGTATAGGCTTTGATTCACGAAAAGAACCCACGCTTTCCCCTTCCCTTTCCCTTTCATCGGAGAATCAGGCAAAGCATCGTCGTCACTGTCGCTCAATTCGTCCTTGAATTCGCGAATTGGCGTTTCTGGCCGATTTTGCATGGTCTCTGCATATGCTCTGGCCTTGATTTCAGCAATGATCCGCTCAGCCTTTGTGCTAGGGTCTAAGATTTGCGGCGATGGGGGAAGTGGTGAGAGTTTATGAATTATATCACTCGGAGGAGGGGTACTCTCAAAAATAAAGGTCGGTAGGTCACGAGATTCGTCGAAGATGTCTTCTGACGAAAGAGAAGGTGCAGAGACCGCCTTGTGACGCCATTCGTCCACGCTTCGCTTGACTTGTCTGTGGTCGCGCTGGGGCGAGAGAAGGGGATCCATTTCGAGTTCATCGGACTGGCTTGTAGGCACTGGTTCTGTACCTGGCTCCGACGGTGAAAGACGCTGCTTTTTCTTGGAATTTGTCCTTATTTGAGAGGTAGCTGTTAAGTTTTTTGTAGCCCTTAGGGGCATGGAAGCACGAAGAGCGGTGCTGGGTGCAGACACAGGACGTACAGGCAATCGCTGGACATATACCGAAGGCGCTGGCATCTCCACGTCTGAGTCACTGTCAAATATGGGATTTCGTGATTTGGCATAGGAAGGATGTGGGCTAAGAGAGCCTGTTCTGGACTTGACTGAATCAGGGTCATTTGATGAGGGTATAGCGGTGGGCGGCATAAGAAATTGGCCCTTCGTGGATTTGTTTGGTGATGCGATTTCGACACTGTCCGTAAAGGGGCGGCTAATGCGAGGAGTTGCAGGAGATGACGCGTCCGAAATAGTGATTGAGGACTTTGTCGCGCTTGGAATAGAGGTAGAAGAAATGGATACGCTTTTTTCAGGCGGTGAATTGAAGACTTTTACAGGGTTCGCATTTTCACGTTGGCCAGAGATTGACTTGGCTATCGGTGGAGGTCCTGCAGCATATTTTCGCGTGAAAAAGTCGCTAATTGGCCGTGTGGCGACGACCATCGCCTTTTTAGAGGGCTTAGGCATCCAGCCAACAAAACAAGCGCGTCGATAAGAGTGTGAGACGCGAGCAAGAGTCTCTGGCGGACTTCAAAAAGAGTTTGTCATTCCCACACTAAAATCTATTGTAAAAACTGCAGTCTGCCGCTCCGAGACGACAGTACAGCGACAACCCGTGACTTTACATCCAGTAACTCCCCTCCACGCGTAATAACAAGGTCCACATCACTTGCGTCCACTTCCACTCCTAACAATTTTTGGATATTGACTGAACCGAGAGCCAACGCTTCTGCTTTGGAAATATTGCCCCCAGATTCGATGGCAGCCTTATAATTATTATCTGGTCAATTTCAAAGAACTCAACTTGATTCTGAGTACTTACCCAGGCGATGTCGAATGGGAGGTTCCGCGCTGACCAGATCTCTTCACAGCCAACGCCCACGGTTACGCCGTTTGCCATGAGCTTCACAATAGAACTATCCTGAGTGATGGGCGGTCCAGGGAGACTAAGAGAGCACTATTGATTATATTTTCCACATAAAATTTGAACGACTCACATCCGACGATCTTCCCAAAGATATGGGAACGGCCGAGAAGGGTTAAGGATGACTCCAACTCCGGCCTCGCTCAGTTCTCTTGAGAGAAGATGTGCCTCGGAGGCGCCTGTAATGGTCAACTTCAGGGCCTTCCCCGTCCTGACCTCTACCTCCTTTTTCAAAATTACCAGAGTTGCAATGACGTCCGCACTGTGTGCTTCAACCACAAGCGGAATTTCACCCTGGATTATTTTGTGTCAAGAAAAGGTCGAGAAGGATGAAAGAAAAAGTCTTGTACCTTGGTGACCTTGTCAAACCAATATCTAGATGTATCGCTGTGGTTCCCAACAAGTAGTTTTCGAAGGGCTGCTATTTGCGTGCTGATGCTGGGCTTTGAAAAGTGTTTCACAGAGACGTGGACGGCGGTTACGTCTTGGAGGACTGCGCCGGCTTCCAGCTTGTGAGCAGCTCCGAGGGAAAAGAATACTCCAAGTCCTGAATAAAAACTCTTGTGTGTAGGTGATGTTATAGCAGATGTAACCTATTATGAACTTGAGCATTGATATTTCTACCTCTCCAGAGGCTATTCTTACCCCTGCACGGAACGCAAGACTAATAAAAAGTTCGTTAGCGGGAACTTTCGGTTTCATGTTGACCTACTATGCGTCGCGGCTCCCGAAAAGCAGCCCATCCACGGCACGCATAAGTGTTGCATCACCCCCAACAATTTGGGGCACTTGGCTTAGCAATGGGTCAAAGGCATCACCATCGTTGGTCGATTCTTCCTCCTCAATATGATGTAGGCCGAGAGGTGAACCAAACGAAACGAGCCCCGGCGCAATTGATCCACCTTCAAGGTCAACAAATTTGATGTCCGATACATCCAAGGTAGATAATAAGCATTCGGCGTGTGCTCCCAAGCAAATCAATTTCCCGTCTTGCACAACTGCGATGCCACGTTCATATACGCCACTGGCGGAGAAAGTCATTTCAACGTAATTTTCCGTTCGCATGTAGACTGAGGAGAGGTTGGTAAACACGGTGGTGATAGTCACCGGTTTTTTTGGAGTAAGAGGCGGGAGGCCTTCATACTCAACAGCCTCAGCGGCCTCCTTGTCAAAGTTGGGAACTTTAGGGAGGTCTTGGAAGATTTTAGGTTTGAGAACGACGTGTGGAGATTCCAATTGGGGTAATCCATCTATGAATACTTGAGAGGGGGTAGCGCCGAGTGCGAGAGGATGGCTATCCCAGATGACGAGGTCTACAGTAAAATCAACATAGTAATATACTGATGGAGAGTAGCACGACTCACCAGCGTCCATTCCTGATTATTCCACGCATCGGCTCAATTGGCAACACAAGATGAACGTGTGGCAGAAGACTTGCCTTCCTTGATGTATCCAACGCGATGGCCAAGGCCCAGTACTTCTGCAGCATTGCTCGTGACGGATGCAACAGCAAGGTTTTCCGGAAATCCGTAGTAATAAGCCTGTTGGGCTTCATACAATAGGTAGCGCGAATTTGATACCGGATGGTCGCTCTGTAAAGAGTTATTTTCCTGCGGAAGAACATACCGTGACGGCTGACCTTGAGGAGAACTTTGACCCCATGCTTTGCAAGGATGCGTGGTGCGAACTCGGATGACCTGTATGCTTCGCGTTTATACCTGAGGGTGGCAGTTTGAACCAGACATTTTAAATACTACGAGATAAAGAACCCCAACCTGCTGTTTGTTGCAAAAAGAGCCACAGCTGGTGTCCCACCTAGAAAGTTGACATAAATACAGTGTCTCGCTTAAGAGATGTGAGTACTGCACCATATGTTTTCTTCAAAAGATCCGGGACGAGATAGGCCTCGCTTGCGTGGTGGAATGCCGCGATAGGGAATTGGAATTCATTTGACAGCTACGCGTGTTGTAGATGAAAATTTTGAAATAATGTACACCAGTGATAGTACACATACTCGAACTAGGGCATCTAAATCGACTGCTTCGTAGCAGTGGGCATTGACCTTTTAAGGCATGTGCATAAGGTCAAGACGCTGTCCAGAAGGTCCTGGAACTTACCTTGACGCGACCTCTAAGAACATCGACCAAGGCTTCCCATTGGAGATCATGTGGAAAGTTGCCCAGGCCCTTCCAGTTTCCGGACAGTGCCAGCGAGCAGTATTCATCCTGCTTGACTTTGAGGTCGAATGCTTTCTTGTACCTGACATACCGTATAAGTATGAGTACTTGAGTTGAAAAGGTTCAATATTTTACGCCTGGCGGAATTCCCAATTGACGTCCATCCTGGTGTCCTTGTATGAGTCGCCTGTACAGCAGATATTCTTAACCTCAACCAAAAAAAAAAGGAAATAATGCGAAACTCACGAGGATTTTCGCCTGAAAATGGTATATCAATCTGTGTGTAAGTGAGGAAGGGAGTAGTCTGGTGATCATACCGCAGGCGTGTCTAGGCACAAGAGCGAATGAGAGACAATTGTATCGTGGAGAAAGATAGATTTACTTCATATGACGCCACCTCAAGGGAGGATTGGGACTTGGAAACGAGCTGTTGATATTGTACGGAGGTTCCAGTAGCATAGATGTTGGTGTGCGTTCTTCGGTCGAGCGAAGCTTGATAACATATGCTTGTCCGCCTGAGAAAAATTATGCGACGGATATTAGAATCGTACCCAGGTTCAAAGAAAAGAATGCACCGATAGCATTACTGGATCCGGGCAGAATTAAAGCGGTTGTGACGCCGCCTGCAACCGACAGCGGGTATGAATCGTCGTGAGTGTTAAGCCCATCTAGACTCCTAAGCCAAGGTTGAATAGTTGTATGAGGCGAGTTATCGTCCTCAGCTCCGTCCAAAAATGGTGACGGTGCATCTCCTAAGTGTGAGTGAATGTCAACAATGCCAGGGGTTACCCATGCTCCTTTGGCATCCAACACGACGAGGTTGTTTCCATATGACTCCAGAAAATTATGAAGATGGCCAACACTCTTAATAAGGCCTTTGTCCAATAAAATATCGCCATGAATTATTTCAGTGCCGTTCTGAGCCCCCGTCCATATCTTTGCGCGTTTGATGAGTACTGGCTTTGTGCCTTGTTCAAAACGGTCGGAGTGCGAGCGCTTGTAAAAATCAGGAGAAGGTCCGACGGGCGTCTTCAGTGAGCGACAAAGCGTAAGTATGTCTGTAGCATCGGGGTGATTGTAGACAGTATCAATATTGAAGTACTGAGTAGACGTCCGTAGGAAGAATAGGTAAAGAAGGATTGCGGATAGACCGACGGGAATGACGATGAGATTTTTGCGACAGCGAAAACTATGTCGTGTGGAGGTCTTCGACTCCATGGTACGGGAGGAAGAATATAGAGGAACGTGGTCTAGGCGTTGAAAGAATGCTGCACACTGAAAGTGTTTGTAAATGTGACAAAATTGTGACTTTAAGTACTTATACCGCGGCCACATTATCGATCATGTCATCATGGCAGTCTGATCTGGATTATTTAACACAGCCATGCTCACTGCACCTATTCACAGTCAGAAACTGCGCCCACTAACTTGGAAACGTGTAATTCAGGCCCTTCAACGACCTCTACGAAATCATTGCTGCTACTCTTCACTATCTGGCTGAACAATGCCATTCAGTTATCGAGACTTCTTCTTTGGTGGCCGAACCTTTTGCTGCTGCCTCCCCGTACGGTTGGGTGTTATTATTTTGTCCCTACTCGGGATAATTGTTGCAGGAGCTCTGTCCATTGTTATATGGTTTGAAGTGGCTAGTGAGTATTCTAATGACCCTCTTATCCTGATGTGAATGACATGATTGCTCCAGGCACAGATGACATGACAAGTGGTGAACGAGCAGGATTCGTGGTTGCAGGTTTGGTGGAAACACTACTCTTCGTCGCGTCGTGTCTTGGGTGAGCAGTCTTCCTGGTCGGAGGACCTTCGCAGTTTATGACCCTTGCAGTTTCGTAGGTGCCATTGTCAGGAAGCAACTCTTTGTCCAGTTATATGCCTACTTTATCTATGTTCACTTCCTCTTGAACATAGGCGTAGCTGGCTATCTGCTCTATCTGGTCACTCACTTTTCTGCAAATGCCACTGTTGAAGCATGTCAAGATACAATCCAAAACGAACAAGCTAAACAACAATGCACAGGGTTTCTTAAAGTCGCCCAGGGCGTTTATTTTGCAATCGCAGCACTAGTTTTGTTGGTTGAGCTGTGTATGTTGAACATCATCTTTCCGTGTTAGATCAACCTCGCTTACTTCGTACATGGACAGATGTTGCTCTGGTTGTGACGCGTTACCTCAACCAAATTCGAAGTGAAAAGCGTTCTGCTCGTGGGTTACGTTTGGACAACGAGGAGGCCTTTAGCCTTGTCCCCCGAAACATAGGCCGATACTCAGCTCTTCCTGACGAGCAGAGCCGAGGCCTTGTGTTTTCTAGTTCTGGAGAGGACTTCGATCCTTATCAAGGAATGTATGACCTAATACAAGAAGAGCAGCGGTCGGAGGAGCATAGCAAACCCCAGCTCGACGAGGGAGGTTATGGAGGCGGATCTTGGACGCATTCGGATATACACTCTGAAGAGAAGGCGCGTTTAAAACTCATGGAGCAGATGGAGGCCGATGAAGTAAATGAAAACACAAACCCTCGGGATTCTGATATGAAATTGAGAACGGCTGTTCCAACGCATGAAGCAGTAGCGGACACTGACTTGCCCAGATACATTCTATCCGATCTGCCTCTCAGACCTACAATTGAGTGACTTGAGTACATACATCGGTACTCTGGACTACACCTTCCTCGAGCTCATTAATGTTTTCTCATGATATGTATCAGCTCTGGTTAGGGTTATGTAAAAGTAGTGTTGTTCTGACATCAATGACGAATAATGTGAGCGGTACGTATTTGTTAGTAAGTGCCACTTTGTGACACTTGGCGTTTTACCGTTCAACGTTTGAACTGCACTCGGGCTCTACACTCAGTGTACCAGACTTGAGCATCTTCGACTCCATAAGAACATTGAAGGAGGATAAAAACTGGCAACAGATATATGATATGCCGAAGCAGCATCATGGCCAACGACAGCATCTCATCGTTTCTGTGGGTTTCGCGCCGTCTCCTAAGTATACTAGATTACTAACTAAGGATCATTGCCCCGATGCCCACTCAATAGTTCGACGCGCTGTGCTATCAGCTACACACCCTCTCATTCATATTGTCTCCGTCAATTTGGGCCCTTCTCTTCAGGCTCCTGTCGCAATTCCAATGTTCTAAACCGAGAGATATTGACCCGGCTGTTACACCATCTCTTCGATTCTTCTTCGCCAACGTATTGCTCCTCAATTCTCCGAGCATCTGGGCGCATGCGATACAGGGTGCAGCGGAAGGCAAAGCGATTGTACTTGACTTCGTTGGAATGGGTACGTATCGCTGTTTTTGCTCGTTGTCCCTGAGAATCTCATATTATCCTCAGGTTATGTGCCTTCTAAATTACAGCTCTTGGGCTTGGATATTCTCATCATATTCCTCCAGTTTACGCTCACGACGATCGCATACGAGACATCTTTGTTTGAACATAGTTCTGAAGCCGATACCCAGGACATGTTGCTCCCAATACCCATTCCAACATCTCCCTCACCTTCTCTATTGTTCACTCCAATACCTGCAGCGACCCCCCTCCCGTCAGCGATGTCGCGGCACACGAAGTGGTATCCACAAAGCACAAACTCCCCCTATATCGTCGATCTCCGACTCGCCCCTATTATACAACGCTTGCGAAATCCACCACCCACACCCCAGGCCACCAATTTAGATACATCGTTACCTCTTCCAAACACCACGCCGTGGCCATTACCGGCTGGAATGAGGATGCTTATGCGAGCCAGTACTCAACTGAGAGGAGATGGAGTGCCTTCCGGTGGTGGTACAAGGATCCCGGGCAGCATGCTTCCTGCAGATGGTTAATTGAATTATGCCTTGATAATGCATACACAGTGACACTCTCGACCTTCGTGCCCGACATTGAAGAAACGGAATACGTAAAATTTATCCTCCCAGCGGACTCGCTATGTAGACGTCTTGTTTTCTTGTTTTATTGGTCGTACTGCACCAGCTTTAGGCTTTAATCACCACTTCCGCTTCATCTGCAGTTTAAGGTCATTCATGAAAGGGAGCTTCAAGTACGTGACACATACAGCATTGCGCATGCATTTCCCAAATTGAGTAAATTCCTCCTTGCACATGTCTTTCTTGACATCTGTGTAGTTTGCTAAAATGCACTTTCCGTACACAGTTGCCTGAGAAGCGCAAGTAGACGTTGAATGTATCGCAAACCTTTTCAAAGGTGTTTGTCGCAGAACCACTGTGTTTGACGCGGTCATGGTCTTGTGGTTGTCGCAAAGCAACGGCAGAATTATTTAAACTTTGCATGGTTACGTAAGTATCCCAATTTGGTGAGGAGGAGAAGTGTGTAACTTCCCCAAGTATTAGGCTCAAGTCTGGGCTCAGTCTTCCCAGCTCTCCTTGATGAGGCTATAGTTGCCTTATTGGCACACTTACGACACTGCACCCCACGCGTTTCCATTCTGTGAACTCTTCGACACGTCTAACTCATGATTTTCGACAAGTTACTTTTAATATCTTGCATATGCATTGTCGTGGCACTCATTCTTTACTTCTTCCATTGGAACCGATTCATTGGCTTTCTAATTGGGCTGGTGATACGAGTATTGTACTGGAATGAGGAAACCTCTAGTATCTGGGTCCAAGTTGGTGCGTAACTTGAAAATATCTGGAAGGCCTTGATGATTTAAACTCAAATTTCAACCCAGGCTCCATCCACTTCTCCATAATAGCTGGAAGAATTCTTTTTAAAGACCTCAATTATCATTCCAGCAATCAGACTATCAGAATTGCCAAAGGCCAGGTGCAATGGAGGTATTGGATTCGACAGCCCACCTCGGAAGACGACATTGGTTCTGTTCGAGGGGTAGAAGACCGTACGTCGTACCAATACTTCTCTATTGCCAAATTAATCTATCGCAGAACAACCGTCGCGTTCAATGCAGTGCCGTGTACAGATATCGATCCAAGGACTTGAATGGTTCCTCTATAATCGCACTTCAGCTTTCGACAGCATAATTACACAAATGGAGGCCAAAACGCCTAGTCGGACAGCATCTCGTACTACCGAAAGAAGACAGACATTTCAAAGAGCCTCGCGTCAGGAGTCTCGTCAAGGTACGATATCGTGCCCATTCTAGGCACTGGCAAGTGTTTGATGTGATGATAGCTTCGTCGTCCAAATCTTATCCTCCATCCGTGGTAAAACCTTCCCTTCATGTACCGCACAAAGTGCGGAAAACAATCGCATGGTTCAAACGTCAGCTACCTACTCTCGACCCTAAGGACCTACTCCCGTTAGGCATAGAAATTACTAAAGGGGCGATCACATGCGGCAATAGCTCGACCCCAAACCTTCTAGTGGCTGAATTTCGAAGGAGTGAAGGAACCTTTGGTCTTGTTGAAGTTAGTTAGTCCCTTCTGTTTGACTTTTTCGAGGCTGAACATGACGCTTCTTAGGCAAGATCGAAGTTTGACCTGTATAAGCAGTTGCTTTCATTGCAATTCCAACAAGCAATGATTAGATACGTCGACAACGATAACTATGCTGATCCTATGACATTAATGGGCGAATTGGTTCATGGCCGTATCATCCAGTGAGCTGAAATATGTAATATCTATGCATCTGAAACTGATATATGACAAGATACTCGACATTGAACCGCCCTTCGTCTTACCTTCCTTATCGATCTTTCAAGAATTTGTGGAATCGTCTTGGACTATTGGCTCTCGCTCGAAAATACACTCTTGACCGCCGCGACATCCATGCGATGCAAAAGCAGCGAATTCCGAGGACAGAGAAGAAGAGCCACAATGTGGACGAATCCACCCCAATAGGTGCTGACTTTGCACATTTGGAGTATGCAATAGAGCGTAAAATCCTTGAGACACCTCTTCTGGAGCTCTCGTATTTTTTCGATGTTGTTGGAGAAGTCCCGGCGTTTCCAGATCACCAGGCAAATGTTGAAATTGAGTCGATTGACATTGGCAACGGAGATGTGGCGCCTGACTGGGGCTTTGATATTACGATCAACGGTGGTGTGTTACGGTATGGCCCTTGGGCTGACCGCCAAAGGTGATTCAGCTTGTCCAAATTGCACCCCTTCGCCTGATAAAGTTCAAGGGTTGAGCTTCAGCGAGCATTTTTCCCTCCGACTTATCATGATGGCAATCTAACAACCGCGTTAAAACCTGGGGATCAGCGTCTTTGGACTGCAATGCGAGTTTTTGTTGAACTGCGCGACAACACTGTCCTGCACATCCCATTTCGCGAGCCTTCGAAGGCAGGCATCTTGACATAATTCTCTACTCGACGCACTGATATATTCACTAGGACTGGCAGTGGGACGGGCAGTCCGATATACCCCAAAGGCCACGAATACGGGAAGCGACAGCAATTCAAATCACAGTTGGAGATTGCTCGTCCATAAGCTATACTTTGCCTATGGTAACCGGTCCCCTTGGTTACCAGCCAGTCCTGGAAGTCCATCTTGACACTGTGGTCATATCCTCATCTCTAAATGATATACAAATGGTGACCTCTGAGTCGTGTCGAGTAAGTATCTCATCTTTCTGATGAACTACTCATCCTGAATCCTTAAGATTCACTGTGAAATGCCTACTCCGCTCAAGTGGAATGCGGAACGAAAATGGACAATTGCACTGGCACTACGACAGCCTGTTCTCTACATCATCCGTGATCATATCAATATGTTTATTGATCTCGGAAAAGACTGGACGACGGGGCCTCCCAGCGATTATCATCGGTTTATTCCCATGATATACGCCTTTGAAATCGCACTTCATCATTATGAGCTCAATGTTTATGTTAACGACCACAACATCATTGACAAACCCCTCATTCGTGACGAAAATGGTTCGGCAGAGTGTTATTCACGTGTACCCGTCTTTCGTCTACTCACGACTTGATGATTGTAGCTCTACTGGCCCTTCGGGGTGCACATTTCAAAGTGACAGCAGACATACTGTCAAACAAATTCCGGCCTGAATCTACGACGATCCCGTTTGTGATCGATGTACCCGACGTGGCACTCAATCTGTCCCTTCCACGATGGAATACCAATGCCCTTTATGCTCCTAAGGAGGGTAACAGTCTGGCGAACGTCCATTTCCTTCATGTTGACGGATCGTATCAATATTTTTCTGAGGTACACGAAGATTACGTGGAACAATTGAAACTCAAATTTGTTGTAAGTTTCAAATAAGCCTTCTTCGTTCCCAGGCTTACTATATTAGGTGCGGGATATCGCGTTCAAGAATCTCGGCTGGTCTATACGTTATTTTATGGTCTTGAAAGACAACTATCTTGGGTCGTTTACCCACTTTGCCACCCTCTATGAATATCTAGATAGGCGAAGAAGGAAACAACCGCTTGGGGACCCTGTCATATCTAAGTACAGACCGGGCAAGGTAAATCAACCCTCACAGGCCGATCACTTTGGCTGACTTATCTTAGAATAATATGTTGCAAAGCGAGATCCAGGTGTTCATAGATGAAGGCACCATAATTATGCCTGCTGGACTTCCTGGCTATTCGCAGAGATGTGAAGGCAACGACGACGGCATTGGTGATTGTTTGATCGTTACTTTGCCCAACCTTCAACTGCAGTTTCGGATGCATGACCACTATATGGGTAAGCCTGATACCATATTTTCATACTTAGTTCTTAATTATGCCACAGAGATGTCATTGAATGTTGGTACTATATCAGGTGGCCTTATCGACAACTATCCAGAGAGAGTCACCTACAAGAAGGAAGCTCTGTGTGGATTAAAGAACATTTTTCACATTGATGGTCTGCCTTGATCATGATACTACCATGTTGATGATACTTATTTTGGTTCTCTGCTAGGGTTGGACATCACAGCCAATCGTTTGTTCGGACACCAACCACGGACAGCAACCTACGTCTGCATCTGGGAGATCAGCCTAGGAGACACGAAGGCTCTGTTGACGGCTGCTGAAGGGAGGCTTTTAGCTGCTGCTGGTGACGCTTTCCGTTTGAATTTCGCAGATGCTCTGAATGCACCTGCAACTGACTTTCTCCCACCTGTCGATCCAGACGGTAAGTTGTTTGGATACACCCTGCGCACTACCTCACTTGAAAAAACAGTGACGTTCCTCAAGTTCTCCCTAAGATCCGTCGTCGTGACATGGCGAGCAGGGCAAGCAGCTCTCGTGATACATTTGCCTCTTGGAATAGAAGGAGGCAGTAATGATTTGGGGGGGCGATACCATCAGAAAGCGACTAACATGAGGATTTCAGAAATCTACGCAAAGATTTTACTGACCTCTCTATCCGAGGGTCGTTGGTTGGAGGCGGCGAGCTTTTCTGCCGATGCTTACTTAGATATCTACTCCGCTCCTCGCAAGTACCGCGAAAATACTAAAGCTCAGATTACTTTCATAGAAGAGCAAGATCGCTCGACTGGGCGAGCTCGTAGGATGATGACATCCCTGGGATCTCATTCTTTGACAGAACATGCCGGTAAGTGTGATACCTCACAAAAACCAGTTCTGTACTCATGTATTCAAAGAGGCTGGGCTACACAAGAATGGGCTCTATTTACCTCATCCTACTCTTCCAGAACAACGACATTACTCACTAGGACCTGCAACTTTGGTTCAAGCAAGAGTCGAAGCTATTCGAAAACCGCGGCAAAGTGCAACCCAATTTTCTGATTCAGATGCGGAGGAAGGAGTTTCAGAAGCTGACCGTGATGCTCGTCTCGCGTAAGCTGGTTGAGATATTGAACCTTCATAGACTCATTCGTTGTACAGATTGACTCGTTCATCAACGCCCATCCCACGATTCACTTTCGAGGATAATCAAAATATGAGCAGCGGCGATGAATCCGACGACGAGGACTTGACAGATGCTAGTTCAGATAGTGACTGGTCCGACTTTGGTGGTAGGTCCACCGATAGATATATTGTTTCGTACAGGCCTGAGCCCTGTATATCAAGATTCGAATAACGATCCCGGGAGGTCAACGTTGCGATATTACTCTCATGTCACTCGCCACTACATTGCGCGCTTTTTGAAATCTCCCGACCAGTGGGATGGATGCCCCTTCGTTCTAATTCGGGTGAGAGTAGGAACTAGTCTGTCTCCATTGTTCTGCTGATCTGTCTTTTCCGAGCAGGATTGCCCGCAGTTGTCCATGTTAAGACCTGACACAGCAGACATCTTAGAGGATCATGTTGAGAAAACAGACGAGCCGAATGTCCCAAAGTTTCCTGATGGTGATCAGGATAACACCTACTTGCGCTTCAAAGCCAAAAACCCTTTAACTGTTAAAGTTACTCCCATGATGCTCCAGGCAGTGACTCTCTTCGAAGAAGACATTAGGCAACGTGTGCGTACTTTCTGTAACTATACTGCATGCATTGTTGACCTTTTCTCAGCCGTTAGGTCCAGAGTTATGTTTGGATGCAATGATGGCTAAGTATCTTGGTCGGACTTCTTTACCCGAAGAAAACGTCTCCTGCACCCTTTTTGAGGCTTCGATTCCATCTATCAAAGTCCAGGTTTTGCAGCGCATCGTAATGGCAGATGGGCACCCGAACATATCTCGAGAAACACCTGAGCACCCGAACATATCTCGAGAAACACCTGATACCGATCGTCCCTCCGTTTTGGATGTCATTGCTGTGATTCAAACTGGGTTCAGCGGAATCGCGATTTCTGGCTTGATCAAGAGGGATTATCTTTGCCTTGATGCGGGGTTCGATCAGTCTTCAATGTCGTTGGACCTATCAGTGGACAAGAAGACAATCAAACCTGTCACTTCCGACAAGTTCGTCTTCAGCTGTGTCATGAATAACTCCAAAGCGTCCATCTCTGAGAAGTCCGTTGTTGTTGAACTGGGAGGGAACACCTTCCGCGTAGGCCACTTGGGACCAGAATATATGGTAGCCACCGGTCTCGCTCTCTCACACACTGCAAATCAGTTCGCTGATCTGGGCCGAAAATGGAAGCAATCATCCTCTTCGCTCAAACAGGCCGTTATCTTAGACGTCCTTCGACGTTCAGCTGATAAAGCTACGGTGGACCCTCTCTCAACCATTCAGCCCTCATATCTCGTACAGAGCGGCATTCCCCACAAATTGCGAACCGACACAACGTTCAGATTCCTCTACCACCTCCGAAACTGTCTTTGGGAGTTGAAGACTTTTGAACGAAATATGGTTAGTTCATCGCATGACGAGGGGGGGCAAGAAGTTGTGGACACCTTTTTATCGTTGCTTGAAGCTCGCTTAGCTGCCTTGGACCCTGACTTCTATAACGTCCCCCAATCACCCTCGTTAGAATCCCTTTTCCCTATCTTACAATTGGATCGTCCCTCTTCAGCAGCATCACACGATGTGACGGTCCCCCTCAGGTCTCTAGGCTTCAAATGTGCCAAGTTTTTGATTATAGTCCTGCATCCAAACGACACGTCGCCCAGTGAACTAGTTGTCACAGGTGTGGAGGTCATGACACACACACTTACGAGTGACATCACTCAGCTCCCGTCGCTCAATTCCACGAGCATGTCCCAGACATCTTTGAGGGAGAGGCATCCCCAGCATCTGTTGAAGATGACAGCTCTGGTGCATTTTGGCAACATTGCGCTCATGGTCTCCCCTCATCTCATGGGATTTTCTCAACATGTTTTGCGGGTGCGGAGACACCTGCTCTCGTCTTATCCAGAAAGGTCTACTCCTTTACCATTCCCTAATAGCCGCCCAGGGCCATTTGTTAGCTCTGATATTCTGTTTTCACTGGGCCATTTCCGGATTCAGGCTGCAGCCGAGAACCTTATTTTTGAATTTGGTTTGTCCGGTGTGCGTGGAACTACGTCGTTCCTGCTAAGGCCTCAAGTTTATGGTAGCCAATCCATGAATCACTCCATCCTGTTTGACCAGATTTTTGTCCGAGCACGTTCACCATCTAATGGGCTCAAGCAAACTGAGCAAGATATATTGGCTTCACTTGAACTCATGCTTGGTAGGATCAGCACTGTCATGCGCAAAGAACCGCCATCGAAAACAAAATTTCGGCTGGTCTTCGCTCTTGGCGATCTACAACTACTCGTTCCCCGGAGTGCCCTGCGTCTTTATAGGTTTATTCAAGAATGGAGAGCCGATTTTCTTCCTGGCATCGAGGCAACGGTGCAAGCCCTTCTGTCAGAATTAAATAGGACCCCCTCCAAACCTGTTTCACCTCGTATCCAACGTTCGTCTTCGGGGCGTCCCAGTTTCCAGGTGCAAGGGGAATTGGTTCATGTTGGTATTTCCCTTCAGGTAATGCACGGTACATGGCTTTCGTGGGAAGCAAATAACTTCTCGACATATATAAACTCTTCCAATGTCCCAACGGCGGGATATGCTTTCGGATTACAGATCGCGTCAGTAAATCTCATTGTCTCCTCGAGACCGAATGCGCACGACGAGGAACCCCAGACTCGCATTAAGCTTGTCCTGCCACCACTGTCAGCTACAGGTCGCTATGATGCAGGTGTCAACACCATCGTCCTGATAGATTTTGTCGAACTCAAAGTCAAGCCTTCTCACTGGGACACTCTACTTGTTGTTCAGCAAAAATTTGGACAAGATTTTCACGATCTTGTGACCTTGATTCAAGAAACCAATGCCCGTCGGACGGCTTCGGAAACAACAAAATCGCCACGGACTCCGCCAGCTCCATTACTTTACAGTGTGTTTGTAAAAATGCGCGGGTTTCGTGTCGGTTTAGAGGGTCCAGCCTCAACAGTCTACTTTGAATGTCTTGACATCAGTGGCGGTGTAAACAATTCTACCGGGCTGATGTGGAATCTCGAGTTATCGGACCTGGCGTTTTCTTTGGCACCCAAGGCCGCTGCTCGTCCCAACCACCCAGGCTTCAATAGGAATCATCGCTCCGCCTTTGTAATCGTCGATTTCAAAGTTATTGCTCGTAGCGAACTCCACGACAATACAAGCAGTACCGTGATAAAAGTCTTGGTCACCAAGATACACGCCGTGACGCAACCCAGCTCCATTGGCGAAGTTGGCGACTTTATCGATCATCTTCAGGTATGTGTGCCTTCCTTGTTTCTGTGCTCCATTGACACTCTGGTACCTTAGGCTGAAATGCTCGATCGGAAAGATCAACGTGCTTTGGAACTTGCTGCCTTCAAAGAGAAAACTCAACGTATATTGCAAACCTTTGAAGTCGGTGTTCCGGATACATTCACAGATACGCGGCCCTGGCTTGACAATTACATTATCAATGTGTCCTGCCGAAATATTGGAGTGGCTTTCCCTCTTACGCATGACCAAGATCTCCAGCTTCCCAGCATGGGAAGCAGAGATTCCACAGCTGTTTCTGCGTTTCTTTGGTCTATCAAATCCATTGAATTCGGAACTCATCGTGGCGAGACGGGGCAAGCAGAGATGAAAGCCTTTTCATTCCAGTTTGTCTCTCGGTAAATTCGTCTGCTTGGAGAAATCGATTTGTACTGAAAGCTTCTGATAGTTTTCGACAGTCGGTCTCGGATGATTTTTCTGCGGAGAACCATGTTACACGCAACAGGCTTATTTATCCGCAGATGAAGGCCCAGCTTCGTTCGACCTATTCGGCTGCATTGCGCCACATACATATCGGAGCTGATGTCAGCGGATTCATTCTCGATCTCGATTCAAGCATACCTTCGTATGTCTTTTCCTTGATTGACGTATATCGTCAAGGGAAAGATCGGATGGGGAAAATATCCAGCAGTTTACCGCGCACGCCAGCTGCTCTCAGTGAGAGTGAAGTCGAGAAGGACTTCAAGGCAGAAAGACCACGCACAGCTTTACCCACCTCCAATCTGTTCGCGTCCATGACCTTTTTTAGCGGCAAAGTTCGTGTTTATAGCGGAGCAGCTTCGAGGCTCTATCGAACAAGGGCATTTCCTCAAAATCACCAAGAGCCATCTGATGAACAAGTGATGGAAATAGGTGCCGAAGTTTTCAATCTGCCAGTTGTGTCCGTTTGGTCAGAATACCGCGCTATACCTACTTCCCAAAAACCTAGCTCTTTGGCGGAGCCGGAACCATCCATCTTGATGTTCAAGAGCACTGTTCATTCCAGCCAGAATACACTGCGACCAACGTTGCTCCCATTCATCACTGAGCTCGTCAATCACGTTGAAGCTCGGTTGCGCCGAGTCAGCTTCCAGACACCTCGTCTACCGAACCCAGCCGACGTAGTTGCGCCCGTGCAAGAACAAAACTTCGTGGACCCTGTGACCAGCTTACAGATCAGCTTCAGTCTCCGTATCGATCAATCGAGGCTCGAATTGACCTGTCAGCCAGATGTCAACGTTATCGCTGGTTTGCACTGGGACAATGGAGGTTTCGTGGTCAACGTATCTCCAGGTGCTCGCAAAGTAACATTCACAGGGAGCGTTGGGGGTTTGACTATCGGTCTCAAACATGGCTTCCTCAGCGAGGACTGTGTGAGATTGGATGCGCGGAACCTTGCCTTCTCTGTTTCGTTCACAAAAGTCGAAGGTGATCGAGCGACTCTGGGCAACTCTGTTTCCATCGTGCTTGACACGGAATTTATGGGTGTCGTGCGATTCTCTCGGCTACAGGATATATTGTGCTTCAAAGCTGTCTGGCTAGACAGGATCCCTGTTTTCAATAGTCCTAACGCAGTCCCAACGAAATCGCAGGTTCGACCATCAACAAGCACACCTTCCTCGTTACAAGCATCAAAACAGCCCTTCACTACCGTAATACTCATTCGTATCCGGCGAATCACTTTGGACGTCGATTTAGGACAATCGATCAGTGCTATGACCCTTGACCTCAGAGATGCCGTCTTGCGCACCAAGTTGACAGAAGTTCTGAGTGAATTCTCAGTATTCGTTGATGATCTTACGATCATGGCCAAAGGCAATGTTGCAGGGCACGCTCACGTCCCGAAGTGCGTTTTCCAAACAATTCGAAGCACCGAAAGCAATTCGAATCTCAACGGGAGGAATCAAATGCTTGAAATGAGCATGACCAGCGGTCCTCTGATAGTATCACTCGAGTCCGACCACCAAAAGTTACTACACTATCGGTGAGCACTGGCCTTAATTTCATTGTATAACATGCATGCCCTAAGACACCTCAACAGCGCTGAACCCCTAGAGATCAACATCTTCGATGACTGGTCGATGACAGCCTCTCAACCTGATGCAGGAACAAGACCTTTGCAGCTTTCTTTTACCGTCAGAAGTCCTGACATAGTGGCAGCCGCCACGGTCGGCACTATCCCTAAACTTTTGGCCTATGTTAACAAGTTCAAAGCCAATCTGGATGCCCAGAGATTAGGGGCAAGCCGCGAATCCAAGGCATTCCGAGTCACTCGTACGCCTAAGCCGGATAATCCTCTCTCTGCCGTAGCAGAAGCCATGTTGTATTCAGCTCGCAACCGGTTTCAGGAGGCTGAGAATGGCTTGATTTATGTCATCTCACAGCACATGAGCCTTGAACTTGATTTCCTACGCTTGGTGGTTTTCCCTCGGACCATGGATGATCTGGAAATTGCACAATTCATTGGCCGCGATGTCAAGGCGCGACTCAATCGTTTGGTAGAATCGCAGCCTATAATCGGAAAGCGTGATCTCCTGCTTTCATTTTCTTCCATGATCATTTCAAAGTTCACTGGTCTTGGACATCCTCAGACTTCCGAACTATCTGATGGACGCGAATGGCTTGCATCACTGTTACGCGGCGCATCCGAGGCAACCATAGTGGGCTTACCTTCAATGACTATGCACATGGTCAGCGAAGAACAGGTGGATGATCTGACGACGACTCTCGTGTATGACTTCCATAGTGAGTTTGTGCGCCAGGAGGACAATCGAGAATACAAGGATATCTACATCACACTGAACGTATCCCTGTACTCTTGGCTCACTGTCCTCCGAAAAAACCTCACGCGCGAAATGGACCAGGTCAAGGCGTCGACGGACTGGAGAACCCTTATCAGCACTACGTCTGCACATGCGGGAGTCCACAGAAAGAAAGTGCCGGAACCTTTGAGCCTCGCTCTTGGTTCCCCAAGGTCAGCGACCATTCCAGGCTCAGCCAAGCAGCCCTTCTCGCCCTTCTCCCCTACAACCGCTCTCAAATCCTCGATGGGTGGTCCAATGGGTTTGATATCGCCAACCAGCTCGACTATGTCATCTCCAGGTGTTGTCTCACCTGACCGTCAGGAGTTTCCTTCTATACAGTCTCAAACGAATCCAACAAAACATCCAGTATTTGTTTATCAGCCTCGAAGCCGGCACATCGAGAGACTGACTATGCGACAACTTGGAGAAGCAACACCAGATGTTATGCATCCTTTCTTCATGAAGAAGGCTGGATTCAATCTGGAGGATTCGTTACCTCAGTACGTGAATGAGTATGCTACGAGGCCACTGGAAGAAATCATGGAGGTGTTGTTAAAACTGTACAGCAGACAGTTGTCAAGCAGCATACGAAGAGACAGTGCCTAGGTACATATATACTCTGCTTATACCTGTCATATATTTTGTGATCTTTGTTCTTTTTTCTTACGGAGGGTCTAATTAATATTATATGCGTTTGTGGGTCCGTATATTAGAACAGCCGCACTATGCTATTACGCTGGATGACCCATTGAATACGCTAAGGAGTGCAAAACAACCATACAAGAGTCCGATTGGATAAGCAACAAGTAACCGTTGGTCGGACATCTGGAGTACAGCGACAAATATCCCTGATGCTGAATATGTGCACCAAAGGATGGAAATCATTGATAGAAGATAGCCAAAGGTTCCACTACAAAATGAAGATCAAGATGAATAAGGCGGAGAGAAAAGTACGCGTACGCACTCGAGGACCATCATAACACTGATTGCACTCACTCCGACCATTGGTAGTAGACAGTAACCGAGAACGGAGACGACACGATAGGCGTCTATACCTCGCTCGGACATGAGGTTCAGGAGAGCGTACAATGATGCTGAACCGAAGAGGCCGACGCCATAGATGTAACCAAAGTTGGGTTTACCAGACTGTGAAGTGTAAGAAGACAGGCAAAGAATATCACACGTGTCAGACGCACAAATAACAGACAGATTCCGAAGCAAAAGACAAATATAATAGGGCCAGCCATGTCCGCATCGTCCATTATTCGTGCATCGACGCCCCGCAGAGGATTGAGGACAGTCAAAGATTTTGCGCGTATGTGCTGAAAGTTGATTCCAAGCTCTGTCCATATCCGTTAGCTATGACGCGGGTGTATGGCAAAGACGTACCTTCTAGAAGGGGCGGTTCGCCTTCAAATCCGCCCGTGCCAAATGCTGTCCACCACCCGCCTGCAGGCTGTATATTTCCACCATATGCCGGAGCAAGACCCTGCTGTGCAATGGTACCCTGTGCGCCGACGTTGCCGTCTAGACTTGGACGAGAGCCTGGATAAAAGGCATTGGGATCTGAGGGTGCATAGAACTGGAGCTGTGGATCTTGGGCTATGGGTTGGGCATAGTAGGGGCCTTGGGAGGAGGACGCGTAGCTGCTCGTCGAATCCTGCCACATACTAGTCGTCGTGGTCACCCAAAACCACGTGCTCCCTCCATATTCTGTGTTGTCCTTTGTTTGTCTTCACCTTTTCTCTACCAGCCATGGTAAGTCTCCGTTCAAACCGCGAACTCTCTCATTGACCATCCTTTACAGCCTCAGGTAGCCCCCCTTATCCAGGTACCATGTCTACTACTCACTCTTTGTCCAGAACGAATACATTGAGGAGCACATCAAACGCCATGGTCGCCGGTTAGATCACTTCGAGCGCAAGTAAGAGCCAATCTCATCTACACCCACCCCTGTATTAATCCGTATCCAAGGCGTAAGCGTGAGGCCAGAGCTGCACACACAAGCTCTGCATTCACCCAAAAGGCCTTTGGTATCAAGGCCAAACTTCTCCATGCAAAACGACACGCCGAAAAGGTCCAACTCAAGAAGACTCTCAAGGCTCACGACGAACGCAATGTCAAGCAGGCAGACTCCTCTACAGTTCCAGATGGCGCTCTACCTACATATCTACTCGACCGCGAAGGCCAAAAAGACGCCAAAGCGCTCTCCAGTGCGATTAAGCAAAAACGGAAGGACAAGGCCGCAAAATATGCTGTACCGTTGCCTAAAGTCAGGGGGATTGCCGAGGACGAAATGTTCAAGGTCATGAAGTCTGGAAAGAGTAGGAGTAAGGCTTGGAAGCGCATGGTGACCAAGGCTACGTTCGTAGGTGAAGGCTTCACGAGGAAGCCAGTCAAGATGGAGCGCTTCATCCGGCCTATGGCTCTCCGCTACAAAAAGGCCAATGTAACACACCGTGCGTCCCGTTGCTCACCACTTGTCTCGACAAACCACCTTAACCTCTCGTTAGCTGATCTGAAAGCAACATTCCAGCTGCAAATCTTGGGGGTGAAGAAAAATCCTCAGTCACCGATGTACACCCAACTAGGTGTCATGACAAAGGGTACAGTGATCGAAGTCAACGTTTCTGAATTGGGAATGGTCACGACAGGTGGAAAGGTCGTATTTGGGAAATATGCCCAGATCACCAACAACCCCGAAAACGATGGTTGCATCAACGCCGTCCTTCGTATGTTTTTTATTCCTCTCTTTCTTGATGCTTGCTCACTTAGGCTATCTAGTTGTTTGATTTCTTATTGCACGTTACCCATTGTATCTTTAGTAGTAGATTGCATATGTCAGATTTATTTCCACGATTGCCAGCATATTTTAAGCTCATCATAGTTCATGAGATAGGCGCCTCGGACGACACAATGACCAGCGATAATAGCGATAGTTACTAGAGTAATTGTAGCTCTCTACAGAGCTATTTTATGCGAAGTACATACAATAGAAAAGTGGGGATTATAGGTACAAAGTGGGGCGAATAGTGTGCTTAGATGCGAATGTGTGCAGGAGCGATTGTACATGCGAAGTCCGATCAACCTAAAGACCAAAAAAAAGCGACCAAGAAGAGAAGCTTCCTATTATACAAAGCCGCATTAATTTCCTCGGTGCGAGGGTTCAGAATCCATGTCAGGATGCACAGAGTGCATATTTGTCGTTTTGCGCGTGTCATGTGACCAATCGGTTTGAGGAGCATACTCCGTTCGCGGAATGTAACTCACATTCTGCTTCGCATATGGCCCAGACACTGGCGTAGACTTTTGCGTAGGATACTGGTCAATATTCGTCAAGTTCATGTATGCATCCGGTGCTTGCCGGATGGCGGGATTGTTGAAGCCAGTGGAGTCGCCAAACCTCGGTTCTGTTGCTTTCTGACGTTCGCGGGCTCTGTGAGCATTGGTGTCGTGAGATGAAAGAGGCAGCGAATTGCCAAGGAGGGGAAGCGACCGGGCGGTTTGAAGTGTACGAGGAGGATTTGGAGGGGCGTCGCCAGGAAGGGCTCGGTCATATGGAAAGGGTAGTTCAAGACCTTCGTCAAGCCTACGACGACCAGAGTTATATGAGAGATTGTGATCGTAGCTTGGTCTCACTAAAAGAGGCATATCTCCCGTGTGATGTCGACGGTCTGTTGTGCGTCGATGCTCCGCAGGCGTAAAATCAATCGGGGTCAAATGCTGGACTCGTTCCTCTGCTCGCACCCGCGGGGCATCTTGAGGTTCAGTCCATAGAGGCGCTAACCGCGGTATTTGTGATGGAACTTGCGACGACGGGTATTGTGATATGGAGCTTTGAGGTGGCGGATATGAAGGTCGATGTTGTGACCGTTGCAGCATAGAATGTGAAGGATGGAGTAGATGTGGTTGCGGTAGTGAGTTTGCTGACGAAGAATAAAAGCCTGGTTGCGGCAGGGGTTGAGCTGGATACGAAGAATGCAGATGTGGCTCTTGCTGCGGCTGTAGCCTTTGAGACTCCATGACACGGAAATCCACAATGCCTCCGCCATCTCCAAATTGGGGCTGAAGAGCGTCTCCCACAGGAAAATTTCCAGAGGCATCCGGAAACGCTTCTTTTAGCTCTTGTCTATTTCGTGTTTCAGATCTTTTATGCATTATAGGATAAATGTATTGAAACTCACAGATAAGGTGGTACAAAACCCCAACGAGGTTTGGCCAGCTCTAGAATGTTGAGGAATACCTCGAGGTCCTTGCGTAGAGGCTCAAGGATGAGCATGGGCGGCTTGATATCCTCTACGCCCTCGGTACGCATAGCTCTCTCATGCGCTTTCACGTCCCAAAACTTCACCAGAAGTATCGTTGAAGCCACCTGTGAAGCATAGATATAGATAGGCCAGGTTGATAGTGCTTCTAGGCTCTGCTTTTGAGATATGTTGGCACAATCGCGGGCAGCTTCAACGCATACATCCAACGGAGAAAATGGCAAAGGCGGCTGGGGACTTTGTTGTCGCGATGGTGTGTGCGTATGAGGTCGCGTTATTGGGGAGGGGATGAACATTTGATAGATGAGCATTTGAATTAAAAGGTATGAGGTCTGTAGAACTGCGGCATCTACCGCAAAAGGGGAACCATCTTTTTGTTTCGACCACACCACTGCATATATTGAGTATCTTTCTGAAAGACGAGTGGAATGTCAACGCACAATGTTCTGGCAAAGATTTACACCACTTGTTCAGGCCGGAGTCCAGATGTTCAAGTATCGCTCGGCGCCAACTTGAAGGGGATAACCCAAAAGAAATTTTTTGCTTGTCAACGGCATACTTAAAAACTTGTCAGAAGACGTAATGGAGAGTATTATCTGGGCCTACCAGCGTCTTCAGTGCAAAGGCCAAGTACCGGGTCAGCTTGATTATCTGATTGAATGCAGATATCTTGGCCGGCACACCCTCGGGCTGCACGAACATTGCACTTGGGTCATCTGTTTCCCAGTATTCGTCATCCACTTCGAGCGGTAATTCTATATCGAAGCTGTCATCTCGGTCAGCCAAAGAAGATGGCCAAGAAGATGCCGTATAAACCCACTCTTCTTCACCAACGAGGGCTGAACGACCGATGGCTGCGGATTCAAAGCGATCAAGGACAAGCAGGCACCAAAAGGCTCGCTTCCATAACTCGTTGTCACCGGTGGATTTACCTTGAAAAACCTTTTTTCGTTGAACGCCGATGTCCTGGGCTTTTCGAAGACCAGTTCCAACCAAGATCCACGTCAATGGTCTGTGTGCAGAATCTCTGAGGTAAGTAGCGAACAACTGGTGATTACGAAGTAAGCTAGCCGTGGCCGAATAGGGGCTAATAGAATCACCGAATGGGATTGAAGCTCGAATAAAGTCGTTGGACAGAATAAGCGGCGCCTGACCTCGTGAAGGGCTGCCAATGTGAGCGATTGATGACAGCCACAATTAAAATGAGTTGATGAACTAACCTAATCCCGCTTTACAGTATTGCCAACCAGCTAGAGACCAGTCTGGCGCTCCTGATGTCACTGTAGCACCTTCTGGAATGACTCTGATGTCGTTTGACCATCTGCTAGCAATAGAAAATATTCCGAGACACACAGCGGCAAACCAAACATTCGCGTGATGTAGATTCTCCTTGTATTGTCGTTCAAAAGTTGGGCGGTGTAGGAGAGGGAGAGGGTAGTTGGAATGCAGAAAGTAAACGCTGATTAGCTCCGGGATGAGATCTGCCGGAGGAAACGCGGAGAGAAGGTTCGCAATCAAGTCAGAAGTATTCATGTTGCGTTCTTCCCACTGGCGCTCTCTCTACAGTATAGATTTTAGCCAGGGAGGTTTGCAAGAAAAATCCGCGTACCTCGGGCATTTTCCAAAATTTAGGGCGGTGGGTGGTGGGTCCAGAAGTCGAACCGGTAGATGTCGAACTGCCCACGCTATCCGGACTGCCGAGCCGTGCATCATGCTTGGTATCGTGCTCAAGCATGTGCATCATTTTAAACGCTTGGGTCACCCCGACGAGGCCAACTGAACTGCTCTTCCCGTGAAAGCGAGCATGTGCCTCCTCAGTCTTTTCCTGTGGCGCGGGTTCTTCTTCGCCGCGTAAGGTGAGTTTCTGGATCGATCCACTGATACTCTCGAGCTCAAAGACGTCAAGTATGGTACTCGAGTCATCTGAGCTATCTGAATCGATGTCTTCCGAAGGTCTTCGGGTGGAGGATGTAGGTGTAGATCTTTTGATCTCGAAAGGTAGGGGTGCAGACCAGGGAGGTTGTTGATCTTGATCTTTCCAGGAGTCCCGTACGACGGGAGGGCCAAGTTGCTTGGAATAGTCTTTGTCTGGGTGCAACTAGATGTAGAAAAAGCCTATTAGCACGGGATCTGAGATAAAGAAAATCCAGGCGATAAAATAGTACTTGTTATAAACAAAAAATAGGGATGACTCACCTGTTGCAAAAGAGCCTCCAATTGTTCCAGTCTATCCTCGAGCCCAGTGACAAATCTAGATGGTCAAATGTCAGATTAAACAGGAGATGGGTCATGTTGACTGACGCTTTGGACGGCCCACGAGGCTTAGAGGGTTCTCTGTTTATTTTTTTTACAGTGAGAATGGAAAGAAAATGCAAGAGATTGGACGTACAGATACGTGCAGGACCTGCCGGACTGAATGCATGTTGTGCAGACATTATTGGGCATCTTGGGGCCATCGCACTTTGACTTACGGCGACGACAGGCATCGCAAGCGCGTTCGACGTTCCTGGGCTTAGCTGGAAGGAAGTTTGAATAGACGGGGTCCATGCAAGAGCAAGGTTGGAGGAGAGACACCCGCCATATACTGCTGCGTTTCCGAACAAGGTTCACGTGGGTTACGAGACTCGATCAAAATTACAAAACCGGCAGCAATTCCCAATTATACCCGGCTTGTCTACAAACAGCCACAATGCTCTCCCGTCCACTCCCTCGTTTAATCCGCAGCATCGCCAGTCTCTCCAGGCCAGCCCCGCCTTCACTGCCCACTGCCCAGCAGCGCGAGTTTGAGAAACTCCAGCGCACACAGCCAGACGCTGACCTCACTCTCCATCCCGACGCGCGTACACCACTCCGTCCAGATTTTGACGGCGACGTTAACCCCCTGACTGGCGAGCATGGTGGTCCAAAACAGGAACCAGTCCGGAAATGGGGAGACAACTCAGAGGGAGACTGGAGTTTCAAGGGTCGTGTCTCTGATTTTTGACATCTATATGGTGGCGGTGGCGATCCCTGAGGCAACAAAAATTTACGTACCTGGCATTTGCGTAGCACAAGTCCCGCTCACGTCATAGCACACGACACTTTCATTCAATACCACCCTTAACCTTATACGGGCGTCCTTATAGAGTGCAACTTTTCGATACTCACTGTGGTATGGACTGCCAGGTGTACATTTTACAACATCAGAAAAACTAATTTTGGGGCTCCCAATTCATCGTCTAATGCCCCGTGCCGTGGGGGCAACACCGCGTCCACGACGTGCTATTCAATGAAATGCGGTCAGCAATAGAATCAATCAAACACCAAGTAATAATTACCGTTCGCTAATCCAAAACGTCAGCTTTCAGTAGCAATAGCAAGATCAGGAACGAACCTCTCATAATCGTAGCACGTCCACGCGCGGTACCAATACCCCTCCCCCTCATTGCATTTGGTCCGACCCGCTTGAACCTAGCCATTCCGATGGTTCAAATTTCGTCTCAGGCGATGAAAATGACCACTCACATTGGGGCGTTCTGCAACATATCCGGAACAATGAAGAATCGCACCATACTTCCTCGTATATACACCTGGTCTAGTTGTGATACGCGTCCATCGCGCCCTGTGACAGTGATATCTTTCAAGGATATGTTCAGGTTGTCTTCAGCTGCACAAGCAAAAACGGATTAACAGATAAACGCTACGGGTTGTGAAACGCACGTACCTTCAGCAAGTTTTCCACGATACAACTGGCCGGTCTTCAATTCCACAGTTATAACGTGTCCTAGAGACTCATGAAGCAGCTTTACTGGAACACCAAGACCCGCCATCGTCGTGTTAAGATGAGTTTTGGAAACGAGGTCGTGTGGGAAACTCTTGCAGTCCAAACATTCATAAACATGCGCCTCAAGGCGTAGTGGTTCGTAATAGGTATGATATGCAAAACGAACGTGGTTCTCTGGTTATTAGGATGCTTTAATTTTTTTTAGTTGCAGTTATGTAATGGAAGGCATAATATAGACAGGAATCATGACTTCTCCTCTAATTCTGCCAGGAATGCAACCCAGGTCTTCTTGTCAATTACACCTTCATCTTGTTGATAACATTGAAGTGAGTATATAAAAGAAGCAGATAGGACCAAGCCAACTCACAGAACCCATCGGTGTCTGTGACAACGACATAGCGAGCACCGAGTTTGACAAAAAATTGGTGAATCATTTCCAGGGGTGAGTTGGATTGAACAGTCAACGGTGCCTAGATAGATTGTTAGACAGGTTAGTTTCGCAGTACTCTCTAACGTACTTGATCCATATAATCACTGAAGTCGAACAGATCATGTTGTGGGCGCTCATTTTCCTCCACGAGCGAGGAAATAGATGAAGTCCCATTGAGATGGGTATATGTGGTGTGGAAGTGGACTTCTTCATCTGCTTCGTCGGCAACTAAGCCTATTCAAGGGGTCAGAAACAGTAAAGCAAAATTAGCAAGCTTGACAGACTAAGAGCGTGCTCCAATTCGCTGGCTCCGATATATCCCACCATCCGCAAACCATCATCATTGATATCCCTTCGGAGTATAGGAAAACCACTGTCGTCGTTTTCGGACTCCATCAATACAAGGAGCTGGTCTCGAAGGGTCTCCACTGTATTGTTCCTGTCAAGTCGAATAACCTCCACATCACGAGTAGTCTGAGAGATATTTAGTATAGTTCTACCAAAATAAACAGACACGGGGGTGTTGACTTGCCACATCGTTGATTTGGAGGTTGCCCCATAGGTACTCATGCTTTGAGTCAAGATATGGTAATTGATTGAGCTCAATGACGAGGTCATATATCCCTTTAGGTTCCAAAGCATCAGCAACCGTTTTAGCCACGAGAACCGCCAGCATGACAGGGACGGCATAAGTAAGAGTGTCAGTAAGCTCAAACATGATGACTGCCAGGGAGACAGTGGTTCGCTGGAAAATAATCAACAATAATTTATTATTTAAAGATCACGCCTGCTTACCGTTACTCCTGACAGAGAAGCCGCTGCCCCCACCATAGCGTACAAGCCCGGAATGATACCTTGTGGGATCCGTCACTTGTAGCCATTCATCTCAAACAGAAGGATATCCACGCACAATCCTGATCCTTGGCACAAATCGACCAGATTGCCGCGCCTGGCTCTTGGTGTTGTAGCCATTGCATCATAAGTCCCATAACACGTCCAGCACATGCGCCAACTCCGAGAGACGGGATGAAGATTCCGGCCGGAACTTTGATGCCAAAGGTCACAATCGTTAGGCCGGCCTTAACGATCATCGCCACAGAGATTGTGCGAATAGCCGGCCATATTCCCCAGAATGTGTGAGAGTCTACAGCACACAAGCCAGCGTGCTGGTTTGCCTTACCCTCGCGACATTCGGCAAAGAGATTGTACACGAGCTCAGTGCCACTCATGCGAGTAAAGGTATTGATGTGACAAAGACCAGTGGTAATTGCGGTGATCTGTATGTGATGCATGGGCAGTTGGCACAAATATAAGCCTGGATAATAAAGAAGACGCACAAGCAGAACCTCGGCTATAGGATGCGATTTCATCCAAGTCTTGTTGCGAACATGCTTACTCCACAAATAGTTAAGCTTCGAGAAGTAAGCGCCATATACACCCTGCAAAAGCCGTCTATCAGGAGCCGAATATGAGCACAAGAAGATCCACAGACTCCGAAGACACCAAGAAGGAGGAACGGGAGGAGTTCGTACGCATGCCAATCCTGGAGAAGAATCAGCATTCTGACGTTCCAGGAGAAAAGGCCGCTTGCCTTGTCGTAAGTAACCTGGAAGAGCACTAGTTTCCCGGTCCCAAATGGGTCAAGTACTTTGAGAGTGATAGCTGCAATCATTGCGCAAAAGAAGCTATGCGAGGGGTTTGAACAGGTACTTGATCTCCAGAAAACCGACGAACCTTCTCCACATGACCTAGACTAACAGTGAGCGCTTGTTTTCCTACATAGATAGAGTAAAGCTAACCTTGGGAGGAAAAAAATACGACACTTCCTCTAAGCTGAACAATGTTCCGCCAATGGGGGCGCCGAATGCAACAGCAACACCCGCTGCGCAAGCCGCACTAAGTATTTCGCGGCGTTTGGCTGAAGAGCTTTTAACGGTGGCCACAAAAAAGTTACTAACTAACCTTCATTGTTTTCGTACTTTCCAAAGAAGCGACTGACGATGTTACCGATACAACTCGCGATATGCACGAATGGGCCCTCCTTCCCCAGTGACAGGCCAGAGGCAACTGAGAGAGCAAGGCCAAGGGATTTTGTGAATAATACACGTCCGCCGAGAAAACCGTGTATCACAAATCCTTCAAAGGTTATGAGTTAAAACGAGAATACCACTTCTCGACCTCCTACCAGAGAGAATGGTTTTGATCTCCGGTATTCCACTTCCAGCAGCCTAACAATTTTGTCAGGCCAGGAAGACAGGAGTTCGGTGAAGGACCTACATAGTACATGACCTTCCTCCTCAACGACGACGCTGGTTCCTCAGAGCCTTTGACGGAACCTGGGAAATCGGGAGAGAGGACGCCAGATTCTTTGCGAGTAAAGAATGTTGTAGAGTTTGTGAGATAGATCGTGAGTAAAGATGAAATCAGAGCAAGGGAAAGCTACCAAGTTATTAGAACCGTATATGCTGCTGGCTGTAGTTGTCACTCACTGCGATGCAGGCAAAAACGATATACTCCGCAAATTCAGCAGATATACCGGTTACCCCCGGGGAGAAGACTTGGGACCATATTCTCCACCTTTTACAGCTTTCCCCACCTCTATCCAACTGCCCCAGGACGTCATTCAGAACAGGGCAACAAAAACGTTTGCCCTTCCACCAAGCACCGCGACAGTAACCTTCCTTGACATCGAAGAGCCACAACTCACTCCGGACGACAAGAAATGCAACAATGGCACTGAGGAATCCAACAATCGTCACAACGAACCAACCCAGGCTTTTGTCGATAGCCAACCGGACACGCGAGCGGAAAGATTTGCGCTTCCTCAAACGGGAGAACCGGGCAGAATCCTTGATCGCATCGTGAAGCCAGTCAATAGACGAAAAGGAAGAGTACCAAACTCGGATGCCGTTTACTTTTGCATCTGCATCTGGTTGGTCCTTAAAGTGTAGATGCACGTCATATGCGGATATTGGTCGCTGAAGGCTGAGCCGTGAAAAAGCTAGATCTCTGAGCCCAGGCGTAGAAGGTGGCGTCTGGACGGACGTGGTTCTTTGGAGAGTGAAGCCTGGCCGAGGGGCTTGCGAAACGGCGTGACGTGTATTGATGTTGAGAGGTGCTCGAGGCCGTGACGTGGGTATTGTGCCATAAGATGTAGGCTGGAAGGGAAGTGAAGAATGTTCCGTGGGCGACTCAGATATATTATTGCTATTAGGAGCATCGACTTGACTGTCTGGGATGTTGGGGTTGATTGTGATGTCGCTCCCGATACGCATGAGGCGTTCGCGACGCCAGGTTGTCGACGACGGCCTGTTGATGGTTATGGCCGAACTGCTCGGCATGAGAGCGAAGGTGCAATATCAGGCAAGAGAACAGCGTAAGTTTATAAAAGAATGGAAGGTTGGTGGCGATGTATACAATGGCCGAAGAGCGCTGAGGTCCAACTCCAGGTTGTGCGGGTGGAGAGCTGCCGCATGCATTATTTACATACAATACATAACGTTTGATGTACCGAACTACGCGCTACGTATCGTCCCCATCTATTCCATGATAATTTCGCGTTTGTACCGTTTCTGTGGGTCTACTGTCGAGGTCCACGAGCTCCTGGAATGCGGTGGATCACCGAACCTGACTCTATGAAGTTCAAATTAAATAGTGAATCACCCACGCTGCCGATGTCGACCTGTCTGCATAGCCTGCTCCTGCTCAATGCCTCGAAAAAGTGTGCTCGTCACGCCCCGGTTCATATGTACATTTGATGCACAAATTTGCTTTAATGGATACGCACGGTGTTGAGCCGGTACGCGTAGATGGATTACATACTTGTTGCTCTGGTAGCGTGAACCGGCTTTCTTGTTACATTCCTGGTACTACATATGACAGCGTAGGCTGATAGAAATTGTAGGTTCGTGTACACACGAAGTGGCATAGGTTAGTAACGAGGGGCAACGTCCGTAACAGTATACGACATTGTTGTACTTATGTAGCACAGGCTCCGGCTGTTCATTCGCGAACCGTGCCGTTATAAACTTTCTTCCGTAAACCCAATTCATTCACAATTGAGCATATCCTGAGTCTTTGTCAAATTCTAGATTTTTACTTGTCTATCTCGTCCGTCGCCCCTTCATTACCACCTGCTATGCTAGACTGTGTATCGGGAGTATTGGTACTGGCACTACTTTTTGACATTAGGGAGTTCAGGACCATCGCTAGGCCACTCATTTGTGCTGACTGAAGCGAGGAGACGTTGATTTCAAGGCTGAGCATCGTACCGTTTGAAGTAGACCCACGTAATATGGCAGCTGGCTGCAGCTGTCCATCCATTGGCAAAGCCGCCGCTGGGACGGGCACGATGCCGAGGGCATGGAGTGCTGGTAGAGATGCCACAGGTAGTTGTACAGGAATCGCGGATTGTACGGGGGTAGAGGTTGTAGGAGGGGTGGGGGAAATGGAGAAGGTAGATATCGAACTGGGTTGCACCGATGCGCCGTACATTTGAGTGTATGCATACGGATAGCCTCTGTAATACTGAGCTGGCACGGCGCTCGCCGTAGCGGTAGGCGGCGGGCCATAGTACGTCGGACGAGCGGCCTGAGTAGCTATTCGTTTTTCTTTTTCTCTGCGTTCCAGCTCTGCGCGAGCAGTCCGAAGTTCGTTGCCCAAGAGAGTCGTCTCAGACCTTTCGGCATCCAGAACTAACGACGTAATCAAAATGGCCTGATCATCAGGCGATGACCGCTACAAGGCAAGCCGAATGGGTCAGATACGTGAATAATATAGAGCGCAAGGGCGGGCGGACCTTTCCGTGGCGAGTTTGAATGTCCCGCAACCTGAGTGCCAGCGCATTTCGCCGTTTGTGACATTCCAAAGCGAACTTGGTTTCTTAAGAATGATCAATACAGATACAGAGAACATACTCATTGACTTACCTTTAATGTCTTTGATGTCGGTATGAATCGCCTTCCCCTTGCCCTTCGCATCTCTCGTAAGAAGGTCCAAGTCCTCCCGAGGCTGAAGAAAGACATGGTACGGCAAAAGCCTATGAAGAACGTCTACCGTGTCTTGAAAGGGGGTGTCCACGTCAGGAGACAGCACAGAGGCACGGTCAGACGCAATACACGATAAAAGCCTGTAATAAACGGAATGAGAATCGGAACTCCTGGAACGGTATGGGAGCAGGACCTCGCGTGGGTCTTTTCGGTTGTTTCTTTCTCTTCTAGAGTTCTATTTTTTACAATTTGAGAACGCTTCGGAGGAATAGCAGGCGCTACAGCGGCAATGGGGTAAGCAGAGCGCCATGTCGATGGACCTGCTGACGGTGACTCCACGGAAGCCGCAAAAGTGTGGGGGGTTGAGATATTAAAGACCGGTGAGACACTGTGGACTTGTTCTTGGGACTTGGATGAAGAAGGAAGATGAAAAGACGAGGCAAGGGCATTCGACATTTATCGCTTGTTTTCCTTTGGGCATCTCAAGCCCGTGACTTCGACCTCACGCGCTTTAGGGTCGGTCACTCGTCAAGTGGCTCGACAATTCTCTGGTCGCAGAAACATATAAATTGAATCCCCATTATTCTAAGCCAGATAAGTCGCCTGTCATACTATCTCGAACCGAAGCATATGGATTTTGTTCAACAACAGCCATGGATTTGACCTGCATGGTAGCTCTCAGCTTCTTTAACAATTCAGCGGCCCGTCCAACGTCCTCTGCATTGCTATTGGCAACGTTTTCCAGATAATCGCGTGCGAGGTTGAGGTCTCCATTCGGAATTCGCATATGGTACTCAGCTACTTCCAGACTTGACTTGGCATAGTCTTGGACAGGACGAACTGTTCGGCAGGATGTAAAGGAAATAAGTTTACTGCCGACCAGGGTGGCAAAGCACTCAACGATCAGCTTGGCAGACTTCGACAACTCTTCGGTGATATGCCATCGCTTCAGCGGGTTCTTCAAGCGTCTGGTGAAGTCTTGCCAACTTCAAATTGATGGTAATCTCGTGGGGATCTGCAGGTATCAGGGCATGTTTAAGACATTCGACAGCTTCTCGAAGTCTAGAGAACCTGGTAAGCAGCCTTGTCAACCAGTGAGAATGTGGAGTATTTTACCGGCCAATTTCTTCATAACACATCCCTTGTGCCTGCCATAAGCGTACATCGTAGGGGCTAATCGAACGATGAAATTTCGCATGTGAACTGTCACGGAAGTCTTACCGCAAGGCCGTAGCATGCTGATAATAATGGAGGGCATAATGATGCATACTAAGGAGCTCGTATGCCTGACCAAGCCCATACCAAGCCCTGTAATCCTTGCGGTTAACGTCTGCCAAAACTGTCAGTTTCACTAAGGCATGGACTTTTTCTAGACTTACCCACGGCTCGACGATATGCTTCGATTGCAGCATGGGAATTTTTCATCTCGACATACTCATGACCCATTAGCGTCCAAGCAGACAAATATGTACGATCCAGTTGAGTTGCTCTTCTGAAATATTTTACAGCTTTCTCGTGCTCTGCTCTAAGGGAATAGTGGTTGCCTATCAATTATAACATTAGGACGTCTTAAAAGACCTGGGAACTAAGGATCTTACCAACAAGACAACATACTTCTGGTCGATCTTTATCCAGGGCCAGAAATTCGTGAGCCAGCCTCGACAGTTTGAGCTTGTTGTCTGTAACATACAGGATGTTGGAGAACACGTCAATGTCGTCAATTCGGTATGGATCTAGAGCAAGGATCTTCTCAAATTGGATTTCGGCTTGGCCAAAGTCTGAGGAAGAAGCAGATATCACCTTCAGTTCTCAGCGGCGACGGAATCGGCGCTTACCATGTAAGTGATATAGGACGCATGCGCGAAGGCTCATGACCCAGAGACTGGTTGGAAAGAGCTCGTGGCTTAGTAGTCGGTTGCAGAGGTTGAGTTCATGCTCTGAAGGGTTATGAAGCTCGTTCAACGTCTTAGTTTGGAACATTTGAACCAGAGGGTGCGAAACAGGCAACGGCAGAAGCTGAAGAAGAGAAGAAAGCTATATGCTTTGTGAGTATCAATACTGTCTCTTCTGCGATAGAAAGAACCTCTTCGCCGTCTCCAATACAGCTCCCGAGGAGCGTCCATGCTGACCAGTTCCAAGGAAAACCTGCGATTGATAAAAGAGTACTTTCAATGGATTCTTCGCGCCTCGATAATCGAGTCAGAAATAGTGCCTTTCTGTTGACAGGATCAGGTACAGACGGTCGTCCAAATCGCAAGGCTTACAGGAACAAAAGCCAAGGATCTGTGGCGTCGGAAACTAAATCGAGCATCTCGTTTAACGATGTATTAATCGGAATAGGAGGTTGATGGCGATTATCTATAGGTGCATGTGAGCATTAACAGGTGCACGGCTTCAACGCGGCCTACTGTCGAGTCTGTGCCAATCGCGTTGAGCCTTCTTTTCAGTCGCCTTGAAAGGACCTGTCACGTGTTTCAAGTAGGACGATTCTGGTAAAACTTACGATGAACTGGCTATAGATACTAATAAATCGTGCTTTGGAGCTCCTGCAATCGCGTAATATGTGAGTGGCACGCTTAAACTCTCTTGCGTCAAGGCATGCACGGGCAGTTGCAAGTGCATCCTCTTCCTGAACCTCTAGATCGCTTTCCACGAGCCTTACATCGGGCAGTTGATCTCTTAGTCGAGGGGCATGAGGATGACGTGATGGAGTGGCTGCGGGTAGGGAATCCTGAGTCAACTTTTGCGTGGACACAGGAGAGTCAACCGGGAACGGTGGTGCAGATGGTGGCGGTGATCGAGATCTTGCAGGAGTAGAGGTGGAGAAAGCAATTATGGCAGAGGGAGAGGATTCAGCGAGCCTTCTCTTGTCGATCGGAATTGAAAGATGGAGTTCGGAAGCCCTAAGAAGAAAATATCAGAGCTTCGACAAATATTTCTAAAGGGAAACAATTCGGACAGACCACTTTGAAGCCACTGAAAGGCCACGCTCTGCACATTCGTTAACAGCGGATTTCAGTTCTGCTATCATGCGCAAATCCATTGTTAAAGGCGTCGTCATGTCAGACCATGTAGTAGTGGAATATCTTCCAAGAAGAAACGAAGTTGAGCCAGCCCTTGACCGTGCTGTATTGAGCTGGGGTTCGTTCGTTCGTTTAAGAACTTCGCCGGGTTGAATGATGCAATCAGATGTTGAATTAGACTGTTAGTATACTGGTCTTTCTTTGGCGTCAGAGACAGTGTCGAGCCTTTCTAGTCGGGTAGTGAATGTCAGGGGTTTACAAGTTAGACCGTGACGGGTGCCAACCTCTCGTCGCGTATTGATGGTCACGTGAATCGGTCACAGATTGAGATGTCGACGCCGACATGGAATTGACAACTCCGAATCATCCGCATTAACGTTCAACGTTCGTAAGCCGGAGTATGCAAACGATTTTCTGTCTATTTGCCCTACTTTTCTTCCTGATAATTTCAGTTATACTCCGTTTCTATATCATTCTACCACGCCCGCCCACTTTACGACGAACAACAACTCTACGGCATTCAAAGACCTGTAGTCTTGCGATCTTTCTGGGATCGGGTATGCTCTTCTTCAGTAACATGACTTTTCCTTGTCTATCACGATCATCTAGGTGGCCACACTACGGAAGCTTTGGCTCTCGTTTCTACTCTGGATTTCTCCCGTTATACCCCACGCATCTACATTATTAGTGAAGGTGACTCCCTCAGCGCTCAAAAGGCATCTTCTCTCGAATTATCAAAAGGCTCATCATCGGCTGTGCGTAAAAATCTCCGTTCATTCCCCTTCTGTTGACAAGCCTTCTGCTAGAATGACTATGCATTTTTGACGATACCACGCGCCCGAAAAGTCCATCAATCGCTTCTTACTACACTACCAACAGCACTTTGGTCTTTTTTAAAAAGTATCTACTTACTTGCATGGACACCGTTCTTTCGAACAAGCCGACCAATATTGGCAGAAGTCTTGTTAGTCAATGGCCCTGGCACATGTTTCGTTCTATGTTTGGCGATGTACTTTAGTAGAGTAAGTAGGAGACTCATAAGACTCATTTTAAAGCTGACTACCGCTGCGACAGTTTTTCGGACTGCCCAGTGCCCAGATCATCTACGTCGAATCATTCGCACGAGTACAGTCCCTTTCGCTTTCTGGCAAGCTTATGCGCCCACTGGCAGATAGGTATATCTTTATTGCTGGTATAGCTACTTTATCTCACATGGATGCATCAGGTTTCTAGTGCAGTGGCCACAACTTGAAACCCAAGGCGAATATCGTGGCTGGCTTGTTTAAATTGAAGAAATTGTCAGCTAATTGCAAAGAATCGTAGTCTTCGCTAAGTCTTCATTCGGTAGAACACGAAAAAAATACAGAATTACATGTTTTGAGCCTATGGAAATGGCTAACAACATGGAACATGGAGACACGGAGACGCAATTTTATTATTTCCTAGTCCACCTGTCTTCTCCACTGTTCCCTCCCCTTCGAGGGCTTGCACTACGCCCACGCCCACCTTCTCGTTTGCTTGGCCCCCAACCACCACCACCACCTTCAGATTTTGCCGGGTTTAGGCGTCGCTCAAGTCTTTGCCCGGCCCTCAAAGAAGAGACTAGATCTTTAGATGCAAGCCTCAGATGCATGAAATTGCAAAACCCCCCGCGATTGCATTCGCCGTTTTCGTTTTGACGACAGCAAGCCTCACGAAAATCGGTGACTGGTGAAAGCTCGGCATAGAGAGGTCGTCCTAATACAATTGAAAACCAAGCGAGAGAGAAAATAGACAGGCATACCTGCATACCATCGTTCATTACAGCTGTCGACCGCGGCCTGAGCCTCCGTTTCCCATTCATAACGCGCGTAAACGTTACCAATCAAGTGGTCGCCAACGTTGTCGCACACCTTTCAATAGTTCGTCAGGTGGCTATGAGATCAGGCCTTAAAAGATACTTACATGGAGCTCAAGAAGATGTCCAAACTTTGCTAGTTCGCAGTAAAGATCTTCATAAACAGCGTCAAAACCTTCTTGCAGCTCTTTCTCATTGAGTTTGCAGACAGGGTCATGGGCAGGATTGTGGTAGACGTTAGGAAGTAGAATTGTTTGAGAAAAGGGTGGCTTGATGTGTTTGCGCGAGCAACGATCTCCATGACGGCACGCTCCAATCTACGTGAACTTGTCAGAACATATAATGAGACAATCTACAATTCCAGAGGCGCACTTTGTAGTAGAAAGAGCAATTAACTCGATCCTGCTCAGTACCGAAGATATTTGCCTAACGTGGATTTATTAAGTCGCTCGAATATTGTAGCAGTAGAGAACGCACCAAGTGTGAAGCCATAACAGAAAACCTCTCTCCGGTTGTTGTTTGACAAAATACGTGGTGAAGGATAGGTATGAACACGGTCGGCGTATGCTGCGCTGAGTTTCAGTCGGTCACTAAATCTGTGGCTGACTAATGACTTTTTGGATTACACGTGACAGTTCATCCAGCGAGTTGCTTATTACGTAATGGCCATGGTCAACAATTTCTGCAGGGCCTGCACGACATTCAGTCAAGTAACAGCGTCAGCAGATTGACCCTTTCTTCGTGCATGTCTCACCGCAGAATCAATAAGCCCTTACAAGAGTAGGGCTATCAATATCCCAGATTCCATTATTTCGCCATCTGCACCAAATGTGCAATAGCTGCAGATGTTCAACGTCAATTTCTGCCTAATACAAATCTGTAGAGTGATTAGACGATCCTCAGAACCTTGGTTTTTGCACGGCTCTTGGAAAGTAGAAAATTAAGTCTGATTGGTCTTGCTGTCCGTCAGGTGGCCGTCATGCCCGACATTCATGGTTCGAATTCATGATCTCATGCCACAGCTTTGGCCTCTCATTCTATTAAGTATACATAGTACATAGTACGGTAACTCATAAGAACCGTCCGAGTGAAAATTGTTCTTCAGCTGCTCACAACGTCTTTGTACGCTCCTTGGCGAAGAGGGTCTCGAGGCTTGGATGTAAGATAATGAGGATCCGGCCCAGGCGGCCCCTTTGCAGGAAGGTGTCTTTGACGTGGAGTAGTAAAAATGCCACAGTTGTTGAATCCGAAGCGGGCGTCTGTAATTTGATACAAAAAGAGACAATGCCTCTTCTACTGTTCTACATATACAGGTCTCAATAAATAGAAACGCAGCAAGTGGTGATATTGATACAAATGCATGCAGGGTTTCTATCATATACGGCGAGGGGGTTCCCAAGACATGAACGAGTCGTCGCAAGGAAGCGGGGGCCCTACTTCTGCCACCAACATGTCCCAAGACTGCAGAGTGGACGATGCTGTAACCTTACTTGAAGGCCGACGTGGGCTTGGGCCGTACATTTGATTCGATGTGATGATGGTAGTGCTTGAACGATTTCTCTCCGGGTGCATTGGGCTCGTATCGTCGTGTGAGTTTATCATGTTTCCTAATGTGTTACTGTGCAGAGTGATTCGCCGGGATGAGTTTTCTCTTAGACAACAAAGTAAAGGTACATACGTGGTGAAGGTGTCAAGATCGGCGATGCGTTGATTGAGAAGACAAGTAGATCCTATATGATGGCTTGGCGAACGAGCGAGGATATCCGCCGCTCTGCGAAGGCGTATTGAAAGTTCGAGCACAGCACTGTAATTAGTAGACTCTAGGAGACAGCCGCAATGACCTCCGTGCTGCTTAATAAAACAAGACTCGTCAGCCCGGCCCGCTTTGAGCATTCCATAGTCATCAGCACTTCCAAGACCAGGGTACGTAAGAAACATAGATGACATGTCATAGTCAGGAGACATGTCTGGCTGGAGGGCGATCGAAATGAGTGGATGCGCGTATTCTTCAGTTGGCGTCATCAGAGCAGGTGAGGGGGTGCTCTGTGGTGAGGAAGCATAATAATAGGAATGTGAAGAGGATGGCCGACGTTCAGGGAGCATGGGAATGGAGGGATACGCGTTGACTGATTTTGTTGATGAAGAACGCGTCAAAGCGCGCTCAATCGTCGGCGACTCCTCGGATGTTTGTGGAGAAGACGCGTCAGACATAAGGTCTTGGCCTTCTGGTTCGCCATCGAGAAGGGGACGGGAGTGCCATTTGTCCGCCATACCATTCGCTGATTGAGACCATCGGGGATGAGGTTTGTTTTTCAACTATGAGTTGGTCTCAGTACAAAAAGTGCGCGCTTATAGTAAAAAGAGTTACCTCGCGAATTACGCCCTCTAGTTCGGCTACACGTTTCAAGAGGCGCGCTGTTTCATCTTGGAAATCCAACCTTTGGCTTGGGTCGTCGACTTCATAAACACAAAGACCGGTCTGATCGTATACGCGTTCAATACAGTTTGAAGATTATGTGAACACAATGAGTGTCACGATGGGTTTACTCACAAGACCAAGTTGAGTGCAACGGGCACAAGCTGGTCGTTTACGATCACACTAGGTACAATTGATGGGTGCCCGTCGTTAAACAAGAGTATTATCGTCTTCTCTCACCATTCGCTTCGAAGTGTGGCAGTTGAGGCATGACTGAGTTGTTCGGTTACGACGCCTTGAACGATATTAGAGAGGAGTGGGAAAAATGATAAAATCCATGCTCACCTCTTACGGTGGTCACCTTCTGCGGGAGGATTCGAGGCAACTGCACTCCTTTTTGCCTTCGTTTCAGGAGATCTCATGGATAGATTATACAACGGAAGAGTTAATGGTGGGTGGTAATACCTTTGTCAGGAAAGAGGTCATGCCAGGTATTTGTATGTGGTTGGAAGACTACTTTGCCCCCGGAGATCGGTGTCCAGAAAGGAAGGAGTCTGGTTGAATAACGGAATAGCGTTTCGAATCAAATGCGTCAAGGGAACGCTCCATACAGCTAACCAGGGCAGACAGAGCCGAGGGGAATGGACCCAATACGAAAGTCATCTTTGAACGTGGGAGGCATGTGAACCCGTAAATCTCATCATCCCAAGATATTATTTTTGTGCAGAGCTAAACAGATAAGATCAAACTTGGACTAGCCGCGGTACCTGAGGCCAATGCGGTAAGTCCCCCGACATTGACATTTGTCAATCTCAACGATATCTGATCTTTGTTTCTGATTTCGCTTGGTACTATGTACAATCAAACCCTGTCATAACCCATGGTTCCTCCGGAGAAGGCCAAAAGAGCATGGGTTATAAGGGGGTATGGGTTACAGCAGGGATCGTCTGAGCCTTGTTTTTTGCAGATCTTCAGATTATTATGATATTCATTGCTATCTAAACAATCTTTGAGGTGAAAAACTCTGGTGGTAGAATCTGTTAGCTTTTCTCCGTTCCCCAGCTGACCCCTCACCGTTACCTGCAGCTCGTCATACTGGTACTTAAGCTCATTTTTAAGCCAATCAGTGACTGCTTGAAGCAAAGATTAGAATAAATCTTGTCCCAATGTGCCGTTTTGCTCTGGCTCAACTTGTTTTTGTGATGCCAGGATCCTCTGCTTATATATCGTCGCGTTCTCCATTTTTGTGAAAACATTGCTCAGCCACCTCTCGTCGTCATCAGATATATCCTCTCCTTTCTTGACAGCCGTGCCAGAATATCCTCCTTACGATCTCTGATTTCAGACGTTAGATGCCTCCTTTTTAAGGATTTCGAGAGGTTTTATCGGCATGGGGAAATTTTGAGAAGAAAATGATGGCGGAATTGTGTTTTCGGATTTTGGCCATATATCCTACATCAAAACACATGCTTGGGGTAATTTCCAGTGAATATATTTAGGGTAATTATGGGGTATGGGGTATATTTCCTGGATACCTAACACCTATGGTAGGGTTATGAGGGGGCAGGTTTGACTGGTACAGACAATTCTAATTACCATCAGCTCAGAATGTCAACAATATTTGAAATCCAAGAAGGCCTCGGATACCTACGACGAACTTTTGCAAGTCGAGTGGTAGTCCTTGGTATTCATAGGAGGAGCTTCATCGCAATTAAAGGGTCTATAGTACGTGATTTTGACTCAGGTACATGTGAACTCATCACCACAGTACTAGTCAAATGGGAGCCAGCGCTTGAACTACTTCAAATACGCCATAACTACAATGTCAACCTACCGTCAACGATAATAGCTCTCGATGATACAAATTGAGGATATGCTTGATTCTGGTTTAGTGGTTGACGACTGAGTTGGCAGGAGTATTGTGCTACCGTTATTGCCGGCAGATTGTCTTAATTCCAGCGCACAATAATCGCGATATCTTAGTCTACTTCTGACAGGATGCCAATCTAAGTAATGCGCGCATTTCGGTCTACTGCTTATGATGCAAAGTTGCGGTTTCGATGGCCTGTGATGTCAATGAGCTATGATAGGATGGTGTCGAAATGATGTTCCTCGGATTCCTAGCTTGAATGTCAGGGAAGACATGGCTCGGGACATGTCTCCAGATCTTCTGACCTCTCCTGACTTGCTGAGTCTGACCCCTTCCACAAGACATGCCCCGGACTGTCTGCAGCTGTCGCCCCTCTCAATGGTAAAAAATACCTTCGATACTTCATCTTCTACCAGGCCTTAACTAAATTGGTTGCAACTGCGTACATGTTCAGACTTGCGACGTTATATAACATTGACGAGATTAGCCGGTACGTACATGGTTTGCGTCTGATATTCAAGGTATTAAGAGATACATATGAGAACCCGCGGTCTCCATCCCGGATTTCATATTGTTTCTCCGAAAATTGACATCTATCAGGTTGAACCTGACTGTGGAAGTCGAAAGGGTGCCGTAGGCAAGCGAGAATGGCCTAAAGCCATGTGTGGTTGACAGAGGCGCCGACGGCTCCTTCTGATCGATAAAATGACATGGACCAGCTTTTCCTGAGTTGCAGGGCCGCACCTGATGAAATCGTCGCTATCACGTCTCCGACGGAGGCATTTGGTTCTCATCATCAACGTTCAACGCATTCACCCGTGCCATGCATTCCAGGTCAACAAACCAAACGGTCAGACCACGATAAGTGTCTCTGCTCTTTTGGATCAGAGATCCTGTTGCCATTTCATCTTCGAAACTCGAATGTAACATTCTTTGGAGGATTACATATGTGAATATTTTCAGATACAATAATGGATGGGTAGTTCAACTCAACAGTCGCTATTTTCAAGCAAAGGCACTGCCCACTCCACCAAGTAATGTGATCCACCAGGCGCGATATAGAGACATCCAACCTTCCTCGTCGATGATCCTCTTTCCGCAGTCAATGAGTCCCAAGTATGGATCGGCCTCGTTTCTCAGCCTACAAAACAGTGAGAATCAAAAGAGTTTAGACACTGAGATAACTGACCCTATGACGTCTTCTTCAGCACCTGAAAATTCTGTGATTTCTTCGGCATCACCATCAACCTCCTGAGAAACAGAATTGTATTCCGAGGAAGCGTGATTGCGTTGTATGGCAAGTCTCGTAGCGACAACCTCCAAAGGTGTCAGGATTGCGGTGCTTAACCCGACGATGATCAAATATATCGACAACTTGACAGGCGATATATCACCAAAACCACTTTCTGATTTAGCGGAAAGCTCAGGCACAAGCAGTCGTCGGAGGGGCCCAAGACCAAGCACAACAATGGCAATGTGGAGAACTTCAGCAGCAAGCAGACCAGGTGTCAAATAAAGGATCCAAGGTCGACGGCGCTCCGTGGGCGTTAGTAGAATGCGCAAACTTTGCATAAGACGCAAGTAGGGTAATTTGTGAGGTGTTGTGATTGATCTGTTGTAAACCTGAATTTCAGCACTCCTGAAGGGGTGAGACATAACTTACCGGTAGGTCAAAATGGCCGTAGGTAAGGATATCAGCATCATTGCAACACTATATACAAGCGTTCCCTACGACGAAAATGAATCAATGAAGGGGAATAGTTTGAGATGACGTACTAGGACGCCTGCCTCAGGCGCACGGTAAGCGCCATGTCGTGTACGGGGCGCGTCCAGAAACAGGAGGATGAAGAAAGTGACTACAAGGGTGCTCAAAAATGTAGGCACTGAACAGTCAAGATCAGTTAAAATCCGCATACGCAGACAAGAACATCGTACTCAATCCCTTGTAGAGTCCAGCCCAGCCCTATGATGTGTCAATGACGCCTGCACGTCAAATACGAGTACATACCTCGAGCTTGTACACTCGCGACATCATACCGAAGTACGAGTGGATGACGGGGCCAGTGTGAGCTTGTGCGCCGCCTTCAGCATCTAACCGGAGGGCCTTCGGATTGTAGTTGGCCCTGAAACGCACCAGGATACCGGTTAGAGGGACGATGATGGCAAGGCTCAGTGCCAAGGTTGGCATGAGGAACAGAACGTCTAAGAACTGCATTGTTGACAGTAAGTAAAAGAGTTGACGCAAGACACTATTCAGTGACAGCTGGAAACTCAAGACTGCGTGTAGACTAATGTGCACGTGGTTTCCGCAGTCTGTGACGAACGACCTTTCTACTTGGGTCTGTGACAGGTCGACACAGCCGCTCTTTCTTGACTTTCTCTTCCATCATTCACCCATACCTCTCTGTTTGCATGATCCTGTGGTTTTTGCATTGGAGGTGCGAACCACTAACTGTCGGAAAGTCCGTGCTGTTCTTTCACTGAATGAATATCAGGAATCTCTTCAACCCAAGGTCGCTGCTGGTTAGATTATAGGTATAATAACACTGATCTCATGATGCATCTCACATTTTCAAAATTACGACTTCCCGTCTCTTGGTGTGTTCGATGATCACCTACCCCTTGACTTATCTATCGTGTGGCCCCTTCAGTTTTCTTCGTATTCGTGGCCCTGCGTAAGTATACCGCCTTGATTATCCCGGTGATTGGAGGCTCTATCATGTTTTCCCCCCTACCCATTATGCCTGACTTTGGGTTCGCTCTACTCGTGCAGATATCCGAATTATGGTAGGACATTCGACATTCGTCTAATCGAGCCTTTCCATGATACGTTATGGTTTACCGCCATCACTTTCTTTCTTGCCTACAAATTTCTTCCGTCATATGTATCTGCTTCTGATCATGAATGTAATTATTGTACTTACGGTTTTCTTAAAATTATAATGGGACGATAATATCAATACCTTCTATGCAAGACTGCCGGTCTTCACTAGTCACTGTTTTCAACGTTCCTTTCTAATTTACTTCATATAACGACTCGCCAATACAGAGTGAAGTGACGTTTCTTTTACAAGCTACTATCCCAGTGTTTTTGACTCTCCGACGACGTACTCCAACGTTACTATTGTGACCGCTCGTTAGTTGCGCGGGCTTTCGAGCACTACCGCCACTAACATTGTGGAAACTCAACCAACCAACCTTCTGGAGCGTACCCGTTCATCTTCATAGATGTATCATAGTGCTGAGGCCATTGCCAGCAACAAGGTTAGTGTTCGCACGAATCAAGCGATAACATATATCTCAAGTGGACCGGCATTTTTTCAACTCTCACTAGAAATCTGCACTTGAGCAACTCAAACTCAATCGTCAACAAATTTCTGCCTCTCAAAAGCATGCTGCATCCTCCTCATCGATACCAGGGTCGACGCTAGCCTTTTTACCGCCTCCACAATCCCGGGATGCCACCGTCCCATCCAGGTTCTTCCCCACCACACCATCTTCTAATGGAACAATACTTGTTCCAAGTTCAAGCCCTCTCACTGCTGAGAGTAGCTTGTCTCCATATAATCCTTATGGCCATTCTTATAGCCATGACGTGGCAGTTGGTTCTAGCTCAAACAATTCTTGGACCCAACGCCATCCTATGGTCTCCGACCCGTTAACTGCACCGAGCGGCTTCGTATCGGGTGGAAGCCATTTTCACGTGTCTTCGAGGCGGCCTTGGGGTGAAGGTGGTGATCACACTGGTGGAATGCAGGAAGATGGCCCCCCTCGTAAGAGGTTAAATCTCGGCCCTGCCCACGACGCGTCGTCCATACTGACATCACCGCCGTCTCCTGAAATACAAAGACCAGCACAAAGACGTCGACTGGTGAATCATAGCACGGGGAGTAACTCCACGTCCTCTGACGATTCTCTACCGGACATTACCAAGATCCATGCAGGCCCTTCCAAGTCACGCATCAAGAGGGGTCGGTCACCATCCCCAGATGCCTCTGCTTTTCCAGATCCTACATCCGATCCTAAATTTATACGCTTCAGGCTTACCATGCCCATGGAATCACCCCGTCGCGTCCAAGCCGCGTGGATGCTCACCATGGGCGATGTAAAGAAGGCTACTGAATTGTTGTCTGACCCTACCTGGGTTCCCTCGACATCGTCTATAGCTGACAGAGATAAAGACACAATTGGACGTGTCAAAGAAATAGATGAGGCGTCCAAGGCGAAGAGGGAAGCTGTGAAGGAGAAGGGCAAGAAATCTCTCATTTACGCCAATCGCCCCATCCTAGACGCTAAACCGCCGAGTATCGTCACACCACATGTAAAACATGTCATCGACTTGACGGCGGCCACTCATACGTCTCCAGAAACACCACTAGTCGCCCCTCGCAGGAAACGAATACAGAAAATGGTGGTAGATTCAGATGAGGAGTTTGTAGAAAGTGATGATGATGGACAAGACAGTCGTGGGCGGGCCGACAGTGGCACTGACATGCGGGCATTGGAATATTTCAATACGACTGGGGCTGATGCTCTTCAGGAATTATCAGGTACATCCTTTTCCATTGAGTGCTGCTGTCAATTAATCAGCAATTGCAGGCTGTACGCGGGAACAGGCACAGGCCATAATTGAGCTGCGCCCCTTTGAGTCCATAGATGACTTGAACATGAAGTTGGGCCAGGGAAAAAAGAAAGCAGGGCCTGCCGGAATTAGTCCTCGAATGTTTGAAGAATGCCAAAACATCATCCAAGAATACAGTGTCGTCGATGACATCCTCCAAGACTGTGAAAATATTGGTGCTAACCTCCGAGCTGCAATTGCATCGTGGTCGACCTCTCCTGCGAAAGGGAAAGGCAAGGCAAACCTTGATCACACGAATCCGTCTACACCGAGTGACTCAAGTGACGGAGCCATAAGCTTGGTGTCTCTCGAGCCCATGAAAAGCCGCATAGCTGAGGATTATCTGGCGGCACAACCATCTCTAATATCGAAGACAGTGCAATTGAAAGAGTATCAGTTACTAGGTGTGAACTGGCTCAATCTCTTGTATCGACGCAAGCTCAGTTGCATATTGGCTGACGAAATGGGCATGTACAATCCGATGACCTTCAATCACACAACATGCTCATCTCAAACTGACCAGGTCTTGGGAAGACTATCCAAGTCATCAGTTTCTTTGCTTACCTCAAAGAGAAGGGGAACAAGGGGCCACATCTCGTCGTTGTACCGTGAGCAATACGTACTCATCCTTGCATTTCATCTACTGATAGTTATGAATAGCTCTTCGACACTGGAGAACTGGTGTCGTGAATTCTCTCGTTTTGCACCCACGATCTCTGTCCAGACATATTATGCGGGGAAAGAGGAGCGAATGGAACTTCGACAGACTCTTGTTGATACGCAAAGGTGTAAAAGTGAGAGTGGTGATGGTTGGGAGGTGCTTATAACGACGTACAATTTGGCACAAGGAGATGATCGTGATCGGAAATTTTTCAGGCGCATTGACTGGGATGTGAGTGCATGGCCTTTCACTCAATGCACTTAACTAAGCGTGTTCCCAGTCTTGCGTGTACGATGAAGGCCATGTCCTCAAGAACTTTCAATCCCAACGATACCAGTCATTGTTGAAATTCGGGTCAAATTGGAGATTGTTGTTGACTGGAACTCCTCTTCAAAACAATCTTCAGGAGCTTGTGGTATGTGCAAAAATTAACCATGGTATCTTGCTTATATTGAACTCTAGTCATTGATGAATTTCATCCTGCCCAACCAATTTGCGGGGTCGATAAACTCATTACGCACGATCTTCAAGGTGAAAGGGGACTCTAAAGTCACTTTACTTGCTCAAGAGCGTGTTTCGAGAGCTAAAAAAATGATGACTCCCTTCGTTCTCCGTCGACGGAAGGATCAGGTACTATAACAGCTATCTCTATATGTCTCTTGCTGAACTAGCATCAGGTGCTTAAAGACCTTCCTAACAAGACAGAACGTATCGAGTGGTGCGCCATGACAGATTTGCAGCAATCTATCTATCAGGATGCTCTCCAGCGCTCCAGGAAAACCATTCTTGATGTCCCTGTCCCAGAGGTTGAGTCTGAAACTCCCCCAGAAACTGGCCGTAAACCTCCAAAGAAAAAGGCGCGGCCAAATGGGCGGACAAAGGATAAAATGTATCTCGAGAACAGTTCCAATGTTCTCATGGACCTCCGTAAAGCCGCATCGCACCCAATGCTGTTCCGAACTCTCTTCACCGATGTGGTCTTATCCGGCATCACTAAACAGCTGCTTAAAGAGCCTGACTTCAAAAAGCGCGGGGCGCTTTTTGACCTTGTCAAGGAAGATATGTCGGTCATGACTGATGCGGAACTGCAAATTTTCTGTGCCACGTACAAGGTCAGCCCATCACATGCTCTTTTGCTCGACGTTACTAAAACCTTGTTTTTCAGTCGACGCGCAAGTTCCTTCAAGATGAAAAATGTTATTTGGATGCGGGAAAGGTCCAGGTCCTTCTGAAACTCCTTGCGGACTATGGCAAAGAGGGCCGGAAAGTCCTCGTTTTCTCTCAGGTGAGCAGCCGATGAATGACTCTCTTTCAAGCTCTCACATGCCGTATTGCCGTGGTCTTCTCCCAGTTTACTCAAATCTTGGACATCCTTCAAGCTATCCTCAAGAATAACTCAATCAACTACTCCATCTTGACTGGAAGCACTCCTGTGGATGTACGACAGACTTTAGTGGATGAATTCACAGAAGATCAATCTATCCCTGTTTTCCTCTTGTCGACCAAAGCTGGAGGAATGGGTATCAACCTTACCGCAGCGTCGGTTGTTATTATGTATGTCCGCAAGCTGGCTATCATATCGATGTTTGGTGGATGAATGTGTATTCTAGGTTTGATCAGGACTTCAACCCGCACAACGACAGACAAGCGCAGGATCGTGCATATCGGATAGGTCAAAAACGGGACGTGGACGTGGTCAAACTCATTTCCAAAGGAACAATAGAGGAAGATATGCTCAAGCTCGGAGAAACTAAATTGGCTCTTGACGAAGCTGTCGCTGGAGATACGGAGAAGGGCGAGAGCGCCCCCGAACGTGAAATGAAGACATCCCTCATGAATGTGCTCAGGAAGCAATTCGAGCGACAGCAGGAAGCAGCCTGAAACAACGACGAACCCTTGGACATACATTTATAGTCTAGAAGCACGGTTATTGCCAAAAACCCAGAGTTTCTTAGAAACATAATTAATACTAAAAGAAATTTGGAAGTCCTCGAACGAGCCTATCAATGCTGGTACGGAAATAATCATTGTCAATTCCGTATTCTCGAGAGTCCATCTTCACGAGGGGATTGCGAACAACGTATTCGAGAAATGGTCCGATATACATTTGTCGCAAGATGGAACGAAGCGATTCGGCGTTTGGGTCACTGAGCATTACGAACTTGTAACCTGAAACTGTTTCGTAGACATGAAGTTTGTAGGCAGACGTCCGATAGTTCACAAACTGCTCGTCTCTGTAACATGATAGAATCCAAAAGTTATAATATCTCTCATCGACTGTCTCGTACCTTCCAGAAAGTTTCTTGACCATGTTACGCAAAGAGAGTATCACACCATATACTAGCTTTGCTTCCTCGTCGAATGCCAAACCAGTGCTCGTCAAACCTGCAGGCGGCGCTGGAGTTTGCAAAAGAGGGGTCGCTGATGGCTGTGATGACATGTCGTTCACTGCGACAACGATGCCAGACCCAGACGAAAGAGTATCACGAGGGCTAGTGAACCCAGATGCAGGCCGTGTTGCAGGGGTCGTAGAAAGTGGAGGGGCAACAGCTTGCGATACGGCAGGTAGTATCCCTCCCACAACCGCAGGCTTCGGCCGTCTTGTTCGGTGCCAGTCCTGGTAATAGACACATACACAATGCCTACATAGTAATGCAACGTTAACAGTCATTCAGAGTTTACGGTGCGTTCACATGCCTATCGTAGATATACAGACTGTGGATTGTCATGCCAGGTGTGCGAGAGAGATATATATTATTACGTAATTCGATGTGCGAGTGGCGCAACAACACAACTCAGACTGATGAGCAACTCAAGTAGATTTTATTGTTCAGGCCTTGCACAGTTTGTAGGACTAACTGATTGTATTAATAACCGCTGGTTAATATACTGTAGGATATTCATTCTAGCAATTTCTGGAGAGTAAGAGATATATGTGCCCAGGCTATCCCCCGAAGCTTACTAAGCATGTATCATCGTTGTGCTGGATTGTCATCCAACAGATCTCATGCTTCCAATAGGTAGACGATATAGAGGTAAACTGAAATAATTCCGGCTATCACCCCATGGATCCTGATTGACGTCGAATGTGACATCTACATCGGTCCACTGAACATCAATCCCCACTTCAGAAAGATGGAGCTCAGAGATATGGGTATAAACGTCGTAAAAGAGCGCATCTAGCCATAGTCACAATTAGCCAATCCTGCGAGTAATGATACACGCACTTGTTGCCCCAAGCCCGTTAAAAAAACCGACACGAGAATCAGGACTCGCCAGTAGGTCAGGTAGGCGATCAAAAAATTGGTGAAGATCACCGTAGTCTTCAGAGAACGTATCGGTGTAAACGATGTCAAATCCCCCGATGTTGATAATGACATCGCTATCGAGGTGGTCCTGCCATTTCCCCTCAAGTATTGTAACACCAGGCTTCTCATACCAACCTCGCTCCTTCATGTATTTCAGAACGTCAGGATGGGGCTCGATGATGACATGTTGAGTCGGTCGCGTCGGAAGAGACTGAAAAAGGGTGTCAATCTAAAATAAATGTTTTCAGAAATTCAGCAATTTTTGTTCAAACACGGGCAACTCACAATCCCCAATCCAAACCCAACATTTAGGACCTTCAGATCCTTGGAGTTAGGGTGGTCAATGCACAACAAGTCAACAGTTTTCTCCATAATACCCCGCTCCCAACCCATCATGACACCGACTTCCTCGTTACCGACTTTCAAGAGACAAACATCCTGATTGTGTTCGTTCTTAATGTATGTCAATTTGGACGAAAGAAACGCATCCGTAGATCCAGTGGCCGACGAGTCAGCTTCCTTGAGAATCAAAGTAGAGGAGCTCTCAACAGATGCCTTTGAGGAAAGGAGGGAAAGCAAGAGCTCTTTCAAGAGATGAGCAACAACAATGGAGCATGGCGTGATTACACATTCACCTGAGCGTATACCGGCATCTCGAATGATGATATAAGTTGACAAGTCATTAAAGGAGAGGGATATATCGCCTGCAGTATTTTTGAGATTGTCAACTATAGAAATTATTAGGAATCCTGAAGATATGGATCGAATTCAGTACGCACCTGCATTCCAAACTGCGCCGTGATCTATAAGAATTTTAGCCAGTTGGGTATTTTGCATGTAAGCTGCTGCGTGAAGTGCAGATATTCCTTCGGCATCGTTCTGATACCAGAGAGGAGCGCCCGCCTGGATGATACCTTCTATGGTTTCTATAGATTCATCTGCAATGATGGCATTGATCAAATGCTCTCCCAGATCCGACAATACCTGGATATCTGTGTCCAGGCTGGCGTCTTGTATTTCAGACATTTTGAGGGATCGGTAGTCGAAGATGACTATTATTTTTGGGTGAATATCACGTGATTTATTGTCAACCCCGTCCTTAGGTTCTGAACGAGTCATGTGTGCCAAGTAATGAGCGAATTCAGGTGGGACAAAAAGAATAACATTTGTTTGGTGTCCGCCTTATAGCCAAACCTACTTCAAGAATTCTGATCAGCCACTGGCCAATAACTTGAACTCACTTCATGGCCATACAAAGTCCAGTCGGCCCTTCCAGCGACCCATTTCAGCTCGACCGCCTTGCAGATGAGCTCGTAACACGCGAGTCAACCGTTTCAGCACGTCACATTAGCGATCTGAACACCCCCAACCTACCTGACTTCGTTCCTCTCTCACATGACAATGTTTTCCTTACGAGCCCTGACTTCAAAGTTGAAGAGTTTCTCCTTTCACGATCGAATACCTCTCTTCCAGACCTGCGTTCAGAATTACGAGAGTATCTCGCCCAATTGAAGGAGGAACTAGTAAAGCTCATAAATGACGACTATGAAGCCTTCATCAGTCTTAGCACGGACCTCAGAGACGAGGGTGACAGACTCGTCCACCTCAGGTCACCCCTCATGAAACTAAAGCTCCAGGTCCTTGTACGTGGCTCACCTCTTCCCAAAGTGCCTTCGACCCTCACTGAGCTATCAGCAATCGAAAAACGAGCTACAGGCCATTCAGGATGCAATTCAGGAGAAGCTCAAGAAAAGGGCCATCCTCAGGGACGAAAAAGTACCGAAATAACCTTTGCTTTTTACCTGGCTAATTGGCTTTTAGGCCCTTCTGCATCTTCTACTCAAACTTTCCGAATCCGTTACGCGCCTAGAATCTCTCCTTCTTATTGAATCTCCAAACTTCAAGCCCCATGAATCACATGGCGTGAAGCCCGCTATTTTCCTTGGCGACCCCGATGAGAGCGCGGAGTCAAGGTGTGACGTCTTCTTTCCCTCCTTTCATTCCCGTCCGCTCAAAAATATCTTATGTAGGTCGCGGGGCAACAGAGCAAAACATCTTGGGCGCGTCGCTACAGAATACATGCAGCTATTATATCATGCCTCGAAGGCACGAGCAGAGAGATGTATATTTGTCGACGAAATGCAATGGGTTTGTGAGATCCCGCCTCGTATTGTGTATGCCATTTGAGCTAACTTGTTGGTTTTGCGTTGTAGAAGATTGACAGAATCCAGTCTACTATATCCTCCGATCTGGACCACGTATTTGCCACTACTTTAATTGCATTGACAGACCGAAAAGGAGAAAGAAAGATCACTGAAGTAGAGAAGAGCAAGTTGCTTGCAGATGTGACGGAATGTCTAAGGACATACGATATTCTTGGCCTCTGGAGAGATGCTGAAGACGTTTTGAGAAAAGAAGTTGTTCGTGGATTCGTAAAGAAGGCAAGGGCTCTCTCAATGTTCGCAATATGTTTTGCTGAATTGCTATCAGACAATATGCCCAGGAGCACTAGTTGCACCACACTCTCCGATCATCCCTCATACGCCATTCGTTGGGCTCAAGTCAAACTCCCTTCCGTTGGCCACACCACTACCTCCTCGGACCCCATACACGCCCTTCACTGCTTTCATATCTACGAGACAGAGCATCTCTCTCCCTCTAGGGCCCGCCTCCAATTCTCCCTATGCTAATCTTCTAGAAGATAGTGACGATGATCCTTTAGCGAGACTCTATAGTCAGACTCTACGTTTTATCGAAAGAGATCTGAGCCGCATTATGAGCATTGCCGAGACGGTCTCTCTGAAATCCTCCTTGAGTGCTCGCCCTGGGAAGGACGATACCCATCCTGCCACTGATGAATTCGAAATACTGGCGAATGTTATCTGGGAAGAAATCGGGAGGGCGATGATAGATGAGCTGGGTGGAATCATTTTTGCATCTGGACGACCAAACGAGTTTAGGAGAGTGAGTGACAGGTCGTCATCCTTGAAATGCAACTCCCTGAATCAACCCAGAACCGCGAGCTTTCTCTGGCATTCATCCGTTCTTTGGAATACCTTGCACCCGCTGTGCACTCTGTCAAAGCCATGCGAGCTCATCCCGTGTATATTGCCTTTGAACAGCGGTGGCAACTACCAGTTTACTTTCAAATGCGATGGAAGGAGATAGTTGTTCCCCTTGAAGAGGCCTTTTCTGTGACGCGAATTGAACCCACTTTCCATGAAGGTAACGCCCGTATCAACGAACATCTAGATATCCTAATACAAAACGCTTTGTAGACAAAACCTCCTTTACGACCTCTCAAACAAATGCAGTATGGGTTGCCATCACTGCATGTTGGAGTGCTGAGATCTTTATTCCAGACCTTAGCCATAGATTCTGGAGGTTAACAATGCAGGTCTGTCTGCATCTTAATACACGACAGAAAACTGACCGTCTTCTGTGAAGATCCTGAGTAGGTACAAGACGTGGTTGGATACATCGATTTCAAAGTTTCCGGTTGGGACGGGAGTGGAAAAGGTGCCATCCTTAGCTATGTTACGAATGAGCCAGATTTTTAACGCATCAGCTAGACCTCTGAAACTCGCGCTTCTACTCCAATTCAGACACATGATTCTTCACCCGATACCACGGCCGCTGATGACGCGGCCCTCCGACAAAACGTGGCAATAATGACGGACGTCAGAGCAATGCGAACCCATTTATTGACGCTTTGGCGAGAAGAAATCAGCATGATGCTTCCTGAGGTACCTGACGAAAATATGTCTGGCGAGGCCAATGCCCAAGGTCAAATAGCATGAAACCATATGAATGATACCCTGACTCTTTTCACAGATGTTCTCCACAAAGTGCTAAGCAGCCTTACTGACATTATTCCACCCTTGTCAGACGAAGTTGTCACCATTCTGACAAAACGTTGTTGTGATGCCCTTCTACCTGTGCGGTCTATACCGTCCCAGTTCAGAGCTACGTCCAACAAGCGTGTTCCTACCGAGCCGAGTTACTTTGTCGCGTCTATTTTTCGACCTTTGAAAGTCTTCTTTGGCATTGGCATTGGTGATGGCATGGGACTTTCTTTGGGGGAAGACCACATCCGGCCATACTCAGTTGAAATATTTGAGAATGTTGTTCAAAGGTCTGTGCTTTTACCTCTATTCAAGTACAATCAATGACTTCTCTATAAAAAAGATACATATATTATCTCACTGCAATGAAGAAGACAGAGGAGTCACTTCGTAGACTCAAGAAAGGAAAGAAAACAACCTTTTCGCTATTTGGCAGTGCCAATGTGGGTAAGGATGACGATGGTAAGGACGAGGAACGCATCCGTGTACAAATGATCCTCGATGTGGATGCATTTGGGAAGGATGGAGAATCACTAGGAGTTGATCTAGAAAATAGTGAAGCTTATAATGCCTTGAGACATATGGTCGAGGCTTTGGAAGGTATGGTTGGTTTCTGGTATAAGGATTTTTTCCTGATGGTTTTGTAGCTCCTGAAATATGAAGCATACCTTAAGACATGGGTTATTAGAAGATGTAATATGATATGATAACTCTATTGGGGCAAACATGATCTGTGATACACGGAACCCATCCGGAAGACTGTGATTTTTGAAGCGGCGGTATTATCAACACCGGGATGTGAAGGTGGAACATCGAGGTTAAGGATCAACCTTCCTCGACAGCGGGCACAAGTTGAGTGGGAGGATGACCACCCGCGACCACGTTCCTGAACAAGCTCCGCCATTGTTTCGAACAAGTCACGATCGACAAGGTGTTTCGATATCCCAAGCATGTCTCCTTCTGAACGGTATGACTCCAACATCCCGGCGAGGATGGTGCGAAACTCCGTGTAATGAGCGTGTGTAGTTGAAGGGGCAGAATCAACAAGCCGTTTGAACAATCGAGGAAAGGAGACCAGGTGCGTCGATGTGACGGACACTAGAGAAGCAAATGTCTGCTGCACGAGGGTGTGAAGTGTCGCCAATACTTTGTCGTGATCGGCGAAAGAGGCGCCGGACAGCTCCACTGGGGAGCACACAGCCTGTACACTGCGGATCTGACTACTGAGGAGTTGAAACCACATGTCCTCCAAATGTACCTCGCTTTTCGATCCCGTCTGCGAGTGCTCTAGACATACCGCGACACCGATTGCAGCAATAGATGCTAACAATTGAATGTCACGTTGAATATCGTACCCTTGGCCTGTCGGCGAGTTGTAAACAGCGTTGACTATCCTGGACGTTAGACTTCTTTGGTATTTCTCTGCCTTCTGTAGAGCTTCACGAGGGTGCCCACGCCAGTTGGCAGCCCAAATCACAGCGTCGAACACCTCCGCTTTTTCGCATGTGATTAGCATGGAGTCCCAGTCGATCAAGTCCATCTGAAGAGATTTCAAAATCTGAATCACGCTTTCTGGGTGGTGCTGGCACTGCAGAGATATATAAAGCTGACGAAGTTGCGAGGATATCTTTTGTGATGGCCTCGCATCCGCCGAATGAAATGTTCCGTCTTCTTCAAATGGTCCTAAAAGTCGACGCAGATAGATCAATCGGTGACAATCGTCTGGAAGGCTTTGTAGTGCCGCTTCATGGAGGTCGGGAGCATGACTGTCAAGTAGGGCTGCAGTATCCGCAAGGCTACAACCTAATAGCTGAGGAAGCGCCGCTGATAAGGTGGCATGGATGTCAGAGGAGATTGTACCTTTGTTGGCACGACTAGCAATGGTAAGGACTTCATCCAAATTATATAGCACATCCGAAGGTCGTAGTTCATGGTCATCAAGGAATGCGGATAGTAATGGGCCCCATCGATGTTCATGACGATGCCACGAACGAAGAATTCGATAAAATCCGGCAGACTCAAAGAGTTTGATAATGCGCTCGCTCTCGTGAGGATTGTAAACAGAGAGCAAGTATTCGGCTGCTAACTGTCGATCTTCCCGCGTGTCAACGTCTGAGTCTTCTGCCAGACCAATGATGATGTCATGGAGAGCGCTGGGGGGGATCGGAAGGAACTGGGGGTACTTTGGTACATTGCGGGCGATGAAAATATTCACGAATGTCCTATCAGTGGGAGAAAGATCCCCAGCTGCCTGAATCTCCAGCAATATCTTGACGATGACGAGTCGATTGGTGCTCTGAGAGTCGTCGTTCAAGAAAGGGTCTTCAAAAGCGATGTCGAGGGAATGGAGGAATGATTCCGCATCAAAACGAAGCAGTTGCCGTACATATGGATATGTGGGTTCGATACCTCCTTCATCCGCAGTTAGTATGAGTTTTGAGTCTTCCCCTGGAGGCCAAACGGTGGAGCGACCGAAGAATATGAAGGTGTAAACGTCTTTTCTAGCACGGAGCGCGTCCTCGTCAGGCAAAGGCTCTTCACTTGGATAGGATAGACCAGTCAAGATGTTTGAGAGATAAGGATAGACCTTGTGTGCGTTCAATATAGTGGTCCGCATTGCAACCTCGGTCTCTCCGCCTATGTCGTGGGGATCCATGGATTCGGATATAGTCCGCCTGAACTGCTGAACCTGTCTAATCAAGCTAAGCAGCTCAACAACAGGAGCGACAAAGTCATGCAGTGCTCGGTTGCACACATATGTGAGTGCATCATAAAGGTGATACCTCTGGCAAAGATGGATTGCTTGATTGATGTCCAGACACCCAGGATCTATGTGCCATATTATCTTTTCAATACGGTCGGGGCAGTCGTCTTCCTCGTGTAAAGCCACTAACCGTTGAGTGATGCGCGGCGGAACATAACGTATATCGTTATCGAGAACAAAAGGTTCCAGCTGGCGAACGTAGATTTTCGAAATGCCCGTGTCATCGAATCGTTGAAAAAGCTCTTCGAAGAGAAATTCGTAATCGTCAAGAGCAATGGATGCGCGACATGAAACTGTGACCAAACCCTCAAAAAGAGAGGTTCGGTCTACTCCGCGGCCGTCTGGGGAGACATGGGTCCCGTCTGTCATCCGATCTTCCGAGAATGCATAGCGTGCCGATGCCACCATCAAATCCTTCATCTTCCCCCCAATAGCCACCTTACGAAGAATTGGGTCATTTGGAAGACCGTTTCTGTTCCCAGGGGCCACGCCAAGATAATACGATCTGGTTAATTCTATAGCATTAAGGAAATCGCCGTCCTCCACAAAGGACAAGATTCTGTCGGCCCACGTGAGGAGGGTCCCCACTCGAAGACCATTTCTGCACTGCAAAGTGAACTTCTGAGCCGGCTAGTCGCAGTAAAAAACAAGAACGTACAAGCATAAATATTTTCCCCTTGTACACCCGCATGCTGTGTGAGAAACCAGAATCGGAGGCAGTGTTTGATGTGGAGGCAAGAGAGGGGGACAAAAGCGAAAGGCCGTCGAATGTAATGGATTCAATGACCTCCAAAAGTTGAATGTCGAATATCTGTAACCTATGTGCGTTCAACACGGTAACTTGCTATGTAACAGAGAATTTATTGCTTAGTTTTCATAATAGCCTCGTTAGGAATGATAACTCACGTGGATATTTAACCACTGGACAGCAAGAATATCATCCTCTGAAACCCAACGACCAACTTCCTGGTAAGTAATTCTGCCGACCTCAACTTCAATTTGCTTCCCGGTCCGAGAATTTCGAGTTGATTCTTTAGACCGAGACTCATCCACTCGAATAAGGCGAAGAGCACAACCCCAAGTGAATACGAGCATGGGAGACGTGCTGCCAGTAGTGCTCTCCGTCGAGCTATCAGATTTCGCTGGCGTCGCTATCAAAGGAACACTTGGATGCCAGGCCAAAGTGCCCCTTGCCTTTGGTGTCGCCTTCACAGAGATGCCCTCCTCTGCGTCTCGAGGGCATTTAAACCAAGTGCGCGGTATAGGTTTCAGCCCAACAATAACAAGTTTCGAGGGGGTAAGCATTGCAATAACGTTGTATTGATCTGTTGCGTGAGGAGATTCTAGAGGGAGAGGTATTGTTTCCAATATCGTATGTCGTGATTTTCGACGTCGTGGAAGTGATGTGTCGGGAATGGCTTGGAAGGGTGCACTTGTAGATGGTACGTTGTGCGATTGAGGGTCTGGATTATACTGCCCCAGAATCCGAAGGATATCTGGGGCTTCGACAAAGAGCATCTTTCCAAGGCTATGCGAAAAAGCGAGACCATGATCATCCGATGAAACAATAGCTGTGTGTCGCCCAGCTATAAACTCGACGCTCATGATTTTTGATCCCGCTATATGACCTTCCTTTCTACCAGAAGCAACCGCTTCGAGTGTGGTGGGTGGCACAAATCGCGCCGGTACTTTGGGATTTTTCAAATCAAACAATTGAATATGACCAGTAGCATGGCCGGAAGCGGCGTAAGTCTGGTCGTGCGAGAGCGCGACAGCAGTAACAGCTCCGAGAATCTTTGCTTGAATGCTTCCTTTAGTCGAAAGCCTGTCTTCCAAAGATATCGCAAACATACCATTAGAATCATTTCCACAAATACATTTCAACCTCTGCTTGAAGTCATAGACGCATATCTTCCCTTGGTCAGTCCCCACGCAAATGAGCCCTTTCACTGCGAAAACAGTCGGCGAACCCAATAGAGGAGCACCAAGAACAGATGATAGTTTTTGCGTTAGCGAGTTGTATACGTGTTCAGAGATGATAGAGAGAGGTGTCCATCTGAACACGTCTCGCTCAGAATGTGTTGTATGTCCATCCCGCCCATCCATCTCGCCATCAACAGAGTGCAGATTGGAATGAGAGGACATGCGTGATATAGATGAAAAATGAGAGGGAGAAGGAGAAACGCCGTCAGGAAGGGGAGAGTTAGACGTCGATTTACTCCCACCACTCCCATTTGAGAGCGAAGACTGCGGAACGTAGGATCGAAGGCGCGAAACGCTGGCTGGTAGGAATGGTCGAGAAATATTGAGTGTTCCACTAGAACCAATAGAGTCCATAGGCCGTGGGGCAATAGATTTCAAAGACGAGGTAGATGGCGTGTTACTAGAAACGAAATTCTCGGGCTAAGGAGACGATATACCCCTAAATTCAAAACCAAGAGGAGCACAATGCCATTAGCACTCACAGAGAGCCCGTTACTATCGACGACCAAGTTTAGGTCGTCGTCGTCAATAAGTGGCGGCCTTTCCACCTCTTGTACATCCATTTCATCATCTGTGAGTTCTGAGCCCAGAACATCGCGTAATTGATCTGTATATCCTGCAGGCGTGTCGGGTGCATCTACACCAGCGTATACAAAGCCTTCGTCGTCCTCGTCTTCGTCAATATCCCTTAATATCCCGGCTTCATGTTCTCCATCATCGAAGAGTTCCTCCATTTGAGTAGAATAGTCCCCAGGGTGTTCCTCCAGATGGCTTTCGGGGGCATTGTCAGAAAGTTCGGGAGAAGGTTGCCTCAAGGTACTAGCCCCATCGTGGCCGAGATAGCGAAAGCGAGGGCTCTCGGAAGATGAACGGGACATTGACACAAACAGGCCACCTGTGAACACGGCCACGACGGATATAGCAAAAGCGGCAGTTGCATAAGCAACTTTGTATTATGTGCGATCACGAACATATCATCCGTCACTTCACACATATACCACCGTGACGGCGAGCTCGTCCAGCTTCGACGCGTACAGAAGGCAAGATTCACACAATGTATAATTCACTGGACTCCTCAGATATTTTCCCAGCAAGTGGATCTCGACTGCTGTCTGAATCTCCAATATTACCCTCCTCGTTCTCGTTGCATACTGGACTAGGAGGAGATGATCTCTCTATATCAGAACTTTCTTTAGCAGACAAAACACCGACGTCACATAAACCGTTTAGTCTCCTGGCAACTCCTTCACCGACGCATCTAGGAGTCTCGGAGGAGGATGACGATCCGGAGAACAATATGGATGATGACGAGAATGCTGAGCAGAGAAGGCGACACAAGGCAAAGCTACGAGAAGAAAAACTCCAAAGTGACATATTCATATTGAGGAAACTGAACGCCTCTTTTGCGATGTTCAATGAAGCCCTACACGACACGGGATCCGCGAATCAAGTATGTATATCCCTCTATACCGCATCTTCACGTGGTATTGATACACTCGCCCCGTTAAAGCGTGTTGCGCTACAGCTGGAACAAACGGATGCGCTTTTGAATAAATACATCGGGATTCTTTCCAAATCCGAGGAGTTTTCGCGATTGATCTTCGACCAACAATGGCAGGGCGCGGAGGCAGTAAGTTTGGCTTATGCTTGTACTGAAGCACCCTGCGACTCACAATTCCCATCAGGATGAGCAAATGCTTGAGCACGAACGATTAGAAACAATAGAAAAGGCGCGACGTGACGCTGAAGAGAAGGCTCTTGCTAAACAACAAGAAGATGAAAGACGCAGACGAGAGGAACAGGAAAAGATTGAAGAAGAGAAGAGGGAACGTGCGGAACGAGAGAGGAATGAACGATTAGCTGTTCGTGGTAACGTCAGAGGTGTGCGTGGAACTCGAGCTTCGGTGCGTGGCATAACCCGGGGAACAAGATCAGGTAATTGAGATGCTTCGATACGAATGAACTGTATCTGAAATACGTTTAGTGCCGGGTGGAACAATATTATCTAGAGGACGTCCAGCAGTTGCAGTGGGCACAGGGGCCGGCGGGACAAAACTTCCTGTGCCTTCAACTGGAATACGAGGGTCTTCATCAACGTCTGCCCGCGAGGTATCAAGACGGAGCTGATAGCGTTAAACAATGGCAGCCATATGCGATTACGAAACTTAACCACAATTATTTAGATAACATAACTGACAGTAACAAGTATGATAAGGGCTGTGTGTCTCCATACCGAACAGATACAAGCAAACGAGTAGAATAGTTCCCTCTGAGACACGAAATCAAATCAAATAAAAGCAAGACAGAAAAAAAAAACTAAACAGGCTTAAGTTGAGATCAACCTACGGTCCCGTTCACGCGTCCTAGACCCAGGTCCAAACCTCTCCTGAAACCTGATCAGCTCCTCCATTAGCTCCTCCATTAGCTTCATCGTAGCAGTTGATTGAGTGTCGTCTAAAAGAAGAGGGAGCGTAGGCAGGAAGGCTTCACGCACGATGTTGCTCGAATCTGGCCGTATCATTGCCTCGGTCTCATCTCTATCGACTATCGTGGCACCATCCACAGCGTCCGTAGCAGGGGCCGTCGACTTACTGAGGTTCTTCAGCTCTTCTCTGTAAGCTTTTGACAGAGCCTCCCTCCGCCTACTGCGATCCTGAGCGGTCGCCTGCTCCCTCCCAACCCACTCAACTAATGACCTCACACGTTTGTTCATATCTCCTACGCTCATCCTTTTACTTGGCCACTTAATCTTGACGCCCCGCTCAACAGTATGGTCCACGCTCTCACCCCTACCCGTTCCGGATGCCGCGCCGCTGGCACGAACTTCCAGCGGTTGCGGAGACTCCGTGGGCAGCATCGGCTCTAGATGAGCCAGATAGTCGGGCAGGTTCCACGAGGTATAAAGGGGTTGTTGAGAAACTGCATATGCGTGTGAATTGCGGTAAGCGCGGGCCGACTCATTTGCAGTCAAGCCTGAGGTTTGACCTGTGCCATTGTGCAGAATACGGCGACCATCCCCTACGGCAGCGTTTTGTGGATGGGAGTGTATAGGGGGACGTTTCGGTCCTTGGGAGGATTTCGCTCGACCCGTCGTTCCTTGTCGCTTCGTCGTGCTTGGAGGCGGCTGAACTAGAATTGCCCCACGTGAGTAAAGAAAGAGAAGTACCATGAAAGGAGGGCATACTTTCGTCGCCATCGACGCTTGCGAGGGCATCTACATTGAGTGGAACAGGTGCAGCCTTTCTTCCACCCCGCTTATTCGATCGTGGAGGCTTAGACGGTGCGGAAACGGATTGAGCAGAAGGCTTCCCTTGAACGGGCGTACTTTCTCTAACGAGAGATTCGGGATGTTCGGATGAAGTTGAGGCAGACCTCGTGCGTTTCTTGGGCTGTCTAAAAACAGCTATTGGATGGGCTGAAGTCGATAGAAGGAGGTAAGGTACTCACATGTCTTCCTCAGCCCGTTTTCTTTTCTTCCGGCTACTTGGACCTAAATCGACCTCGTCTTCGATGGCTTGTTGGGCGTCACGAGTTCCACCGGATGTTACACTCGCATTATCATTAGCAGCAGCAGCCTCGGCTGCAGTTGCTTCGATGATTTCCTTCAGGCTTTCGTCGAAGGCAGCATCGCGGCTATTCATGGTATTTCTTCGCTTAGATGGCTGCTTTAATAGAGTGGACGGGGAATGAGAACGCGATATACGCGAAGGAGCGGATGCGGGGTTATGATGAACGTTGGCAGACGGGTGTCGAACAGGGCGCTTGGATCGTTTCCTAGAATGTCTGACGTCAGTTAGCAAGTACCTGAGTAAAAGGATGACTAACTTGAAGAGGTCAGTGTGAAGTTCTGGCTTGCATTCTTCACAATAGTAGTCGTCGTCGTGGAGTTGATCCTCCGATTCGAATCCCATGCATAGCCCATGTTGCCAAACCTTGCAGGTTTCGCACTGCACCATGAATTCGCCAGCGTCTGGGTCGTCCTCTCCTTGCAAAAGTGTGTAAATGAGAATTGAGAGCAGGCAGGAAAGCATGAGCTCACCGGTGCTGCCGCAGACACAACGCGTGATGCCCTGTTCCTCTTCCTCTGGGGCATCTAGAAGTGGATTCTGAGATACATCTAGAGCGTCTCCTGAAGGTGTGGTTTCGAGTGTGACTTGCTTGTCCTTGTCCTTTTCCTTAATTTTGCGTTTTGTTCGACCAGCGTTGGTGGCATTGGTGGAGCTGGTGGAGGATGCCGAGGGGTTCTTGCGGTCGTCGACGTTTTCTTCTAAGTCCTCCTGTTTGAAACGTTTCTGTTTTCCGCTGCTGTTGCTGGATGTGAGAGGGGGGCGATTTGGGAATTCCTTTTGTCTGGGTGGTGGGTCAGAGTCGGGCGACTTTGAGGCACTGGTCGACGCTGAAGGGAGGGACCGACGGCCTGAACGACGTGTTTCCCTGGGAGAAAGGGGCGGGCCCATTGTCGCGGTTTGTGCCATGGATGTGTTGGACGATGGACTAGCAGGTTAAACCCCCACTGTCCCTCGGCGTTACCAACATACTTATCACCGAACTCCGACCACGTGATGATTTCTATCCAAACGAAGTCATATATAGAAAAACTTAAAAGTAGAAGCCCCCCTGTCCAAGTACCCGCTAATGGCACCCTCTGCCACCATTGAGTACTCGTCTAATGCTCCGGAGCCCCTCTCCTATCCCCGACTTGCCAAGCACCTCCTCACCGACTCAAACACCCCCGATTATCTCAGACTCATCCTTACATCCAAAGTCTATGACATACTCAAGGAAACTCCTCTCGTTCTTGCTACCAACCTCAGTGCAAAGCTGGGAAATCAGATCTGGCTAAAAAGAGAGGATCTGCAAGAAGTATTCAGCTTCAAGATCAGGGGAGCTTATAATTATATGGCCAATCTTACAGAGGAGGAGCGATGGAAAGGCGTTATAACATGTAGTGCCGGTTAGTGTGTGTACTCTGGCCCGGCTCGCTAATACTACCCTTGATATCCTTTTATTTGGATCCATAAGCTCTTGCTCACGTACTTCATAGGCAATCATGCTCAAGGTGTGGCACTATCTGGCGCGCGTCTTGGTGTCCCGTGTACAATTGTCATGCCTCAGGGGACCCCAAGCATCAAGGTCCGAAATGTAACCAGGCTCGGTGCAAAGGTCATACTTTATGGCTCAGATTTCGACGAAGCAAAAGCAGAGTGCGCCCGTCTCGCCGCCGCGCACGGTCTCGCTTTCGTCCCTCCTTACGATGACCCACTTGTCATTGCTGGTCAAGGAACCGTGGGAATGGAGATCCTGAAACAGTGCGCCGATTCCGATAAGCTGGATGGGATATTTGCTGCTATCGGCGGAGGTGGCCTCGTTTCAGGTATCTGCGAGTATGTGAGAAGAATCGGCAATCCAGATACCAAGGTCATCGGTGTCGAAACCGTCGATGGCGATGCCATGAAGCGAAGTTTAGCCCTGGGTGAACGAACAACTCTCAAAGAAGTCGGCCCCTTCGCCGACGGCACAGCTGTCAAAATCGTCGGTGCAGAGCCATTTAGAATCTGCAAGCAACTTTTAGAAAACATCGTCTTAGTGGACAATGACGAAATATGTGCTGCCATTAAGGATGTATTCGAAGGTTCGTATTTTCCCATCGCCCATATATACGATCGATTTACAGCTTCATTAGAAACTCGATCAATCACGGAGCCAGCAGGGGCTCTTGCGCTAGCTGGGTTGAAGCGCTACATCATTGACAACAATCTCCTTGGAGCACAGAAGAAATTTGTAGTTGTAGTCAGTGGCGCTAACATGAACTTCGATCGCTTGCGTTTTGTTGCGGAGCGAGCTGAGCTTGGAGAAGGACGCGAGGCCCTTCTAAGTGTTGATATCCCGGAGCGCCCAGGAAGGTCCGTACATTCGCGTCTGTCACTCAGTAAAGTAAAGTTGATAATGTGGCGTCTTCCGCTTTAGCTTCATTGCCCTCCACACTGTCATCCATCCTCGGGCAGTAACGGAATTCATATATAGGTACAATGTGACAGGTGACAGAGCCCACGTCATGCTCTCATTCAGGGTGGATTCAAAATCACGGACAAGCGAAGTAAAAGAAGTTTTAGCGGCTCTCAAAGTCAATGATATGAAGGGTCATGACATCAGCGACGACGAGATGGCTAAAAGTCATGCGAGGTATATGATCGGCGGTTGTCAAGTCGTCCAAGACGAGCGTATCTTCCGATTCGGTGTGTCCCCTGCTTGCACACGTCTGTCTGAAGTCACTTCACTGAAACACATTTACAAGAATTTCCTGAACGACCGAACGCCCTGCGATCTTTCTTGCTTGGTTTGCAACAGGGGTGGAATATTTCACTGTTCCATTACCGCAATCATGGTGCCGGTTCGTTAATGATAATCAACTTCTTTCACAATTGACTGATTGTGTCGAATCGAAGATCTCGGCAGGGTTCTGGCTGGTATTCAAGTCCCGCCATCTGACTACGCTGCGTTCGATGAATTCTTAGAAAAGCTCAACTTTGCATATGTCGAGGAAACGGAAAATGTTGTTTACAAGCGATTTTTACGCGGGTGATTCACATAGAGCAATCATTACATGTTTACAGCAAGCAGAAATGTGAAAAGTACAGTAGGTAGTGAGCGTAGCATACTTTGAAATAGAATGAGAGCAGATTGATATCGAAGATTTGGTATTCCTACAAATATTACTACACTGTCCGTTCACTATCTGCGTGTCGTCAAATCACGATGAGTTTCCTGTTCTTTACGCCGTGCCAAAGCCATTGCAACGAGTCTCTGAGGGAATTGCTGCGGTGGTGGCGTCCTGCAATGACGGTAGACTTTTCTTCCGGGAGTGAAATTGGTGACGCGACAAGGGTAGGCGAGGGAGACTGGCTCAATGAGATACAGTGGTAATTCATTGCCTCAACAGCCTTGACAGCGAGAGCAGTTGTGAGGCCACGATTGCCGATGCGGATGCCCGAGGAGCCATATTTGTACATCCATCCGATCTCCCAACCACCATCCTCGCATTGAAGCGGAAGAAGGGCCCGTAAATCGACTTCGTTCCGGATACCCACGAAATGGGTGACAATGATGCGCATCGCAAGTGCTAGTGCATCTCCCTCGGCGCCAATTCTCTCCTGGACCCTCTCTCTCAAAAGAGGTTTCAGCGTCGCATGGAGGTCTGGGTCGTCTGAGCTGGCCAGCAGACGACTCGTGAAGAAGAGAAAACATTCGGGTGTTTCATAATATCTGGTACCCTCGAGATAGGCTCGATTCCGAAGTACCTCCTGGATCCACTGTAATGTTTCGTGTAGTTCGCTACCGCGGCCATATGTATAGAATAGGCTCAAGGTATTCACACAGACAATGGGGTCGAAACGAGGTCTGCGATGATCGAAATAGGTCTATATACTTCGCATTAGAACGGAATCGAGGAGTTCAAATGATGTACGACGAACCAAAATGATACCATCCGGGCCTACATACTGTAGCATCTCGTCAATGACAGACGAGGCGAGCTCTTTGTCGCGGCGAAGAACGGTCAAAGCCAGAGACGTGGTGTCAAGATCGAAGGGAAACTGCTCCGTGGTGAGTTGGCCTTTTCCTAGGTGTTAAACCGAGTGAGAATTGTTCGTCGCACGTAGAAAAGGGTCAACCTCACCTTGGAAGAAATTCCATGTTCTTGGGTGTTCCACAAGATCAACAAGTGACCTACATCGCGTCGGATGACTTTATGGAAGTCAATTAGAAAAAAAAAACTTACCGATCATTGGTAGCTTCTAGGATAAGGAGTTGTGCAAAATTCTCGCGAAGTTCGATGGCAGGATACTTTTCCGTCTTGTCTGTAACCGACAACAGATGGCCGGCGCTCTGCCTCAGAAAGTCACGACCGCGAGTGACCGGGTTACCGATGAGATTGCGAAGTGCGCGTCCAACAGAATTAGGGCTATCGAAAATAATCCCGTATAGACCAAGGGAACGTGCAGACAAAACGTTCTCTGAGCGATCATCCACAAAGATGGTGGCTTGAGGATCAACACCTGTTGCTGACAGGACTTGTCTAAAGAAACCAAGGTTCGGCTTGCGTTCCCCTGCAGCACCTGAGGTGAATACCTCGTCAAATATCGACCAGTCTGCTGGTTTGGTGCGGAGGACCTCGTAGTCGGGCAAGGAGATATTTGACATGGCGAAGACTCGAAGCTGGCCATTGGATTGAGCCTTGAGCTCGCGAATCAATGCAATGAGTTTGGCGTCAGCCTTGAGGGAGTCTCGAGCCTGTTGAAAAGCGCTGCGAATTTCCTCGGGATCAAGAATGAACTCGTCGCCAACTTTGGCATAACATTCGTCTTCGGACAGTCTTCCTCTTTCATAGTCGAACCATGTAGGTGAGGAGAGTATGTCACGAAGAGTCCGTGCTGAGATACTGGTCTTCGTTTCGGGTGACCATTTGAATAATACGTCTCCAAGATCAAAGATGATAGCGGTATACTGGGGGGACATCGGGAAGGGGGCTGAGATGAAGTTTTGCCTACCATTCTATTCATCTTTATAGGAAGTAGTTGATCTGCAGCCTCAGAAGCGTCAACAGAGCCATGTGCCTGATGAGCAGGAGAGGGTGCTACATTGGTTAGGGATATCTGCCCTCGTCCGTAGTTGTCCGTGGTGACAAGCAGCCTCGAGGCAAGTCGCACTGAGGGTCGTAAACGACCCGGCAAGGGGTCTAGCGACCCGGTCACCCGGCGCTTTGCTACAAGACCTCGTGGTAAGAATTGTTTCCAGAAGAATTAGAGCATGTATCCGCATAATTCGCATCGTAGACCGTTATGTCAGAAGATAGAATCGAGGCATCTTTCCACACAAGTAGAAGAATCAAGGCGCCTTTCTACACAGATAGACGATTAACAAAGCGATAGCTGATTATCTCGATCAGATAGGCTCAGATCTGTAGATTGCCGGATATCGAAGTAGGGGTCAGGGATAAAGTGATGCAACAAAGAACACGCGAGCAAGTAACAATCCCGTTAGTTTGTGGGTGCATTGAACGTCCGCAGGCTGGCCCCAACTGGGCCCAAGGATGTGACCTATTTTTCCTGGAAGAACGTGCATCAACATATGAGTAAACATGGCTGGGTCAGCAGAAGTTGAAGGGCACCGTATGTACTAATCACAGTACCTCCGTATAGTACCAGAGCTAACGCCACACCTTAAGCGAACTTCACTAAGGTTGACTTGGCGCCCAATTCTTAAAGAATTTTTATTTGAAAAATTGTGAGACAACGAGGACAGATAGAGGCTTAGTCGTAGACAGCAGGCAGCCTGAGTACTAGGGTCACGATCAACAAGCCGCGGGAACATCTTTAAGATCACACTTGCGATCCTAGATAATGATGTGTATAGGGCAGGGGCAGCGCCTGCTACACCGCAAATCGATCGCAAATCCCTTGCTCTTGCGATCGTCCTGTCCTTACTATGCAGTTATCTGAGATTAGTCTGAGTATGGATTATATATTGCGCAACGTCGGGGATATTGATCAGGATTGCTCTTGTCGATACTGCCGCTTTGAAAACTTGAAGTTTTGAATGTGTCAAACCACCTTGCTTGCAAAAGGAATGTCGCTTGTTGGAAGGATTCATGATAGCAACCCTGAACCTGTAGCTTCTGTATCCCCTTAGAGCTACAGAAGAGACGGAAGCAGAAACCTCTGTGGAAATCTAAAAAGAACTGTAACTCAGCGCCATCCATCTGCCCAGTTACTGGCGCGGCCCAAAAAAAAGATTGGTGATAACTCATCAGGAAATCCTTGGAGAAGCAGGAGAGAACGAGTGTTGCAGTCCATAAACTAGAATTTTCCAGCCAGAAAATATTATTATCATTAGTTACTGTATACAACACGTGGCGTATCGTAAAGTAGCAACGATTAGCAAGGGATGTTTGACCCTGTGTAATGGACCCACTACATACCTATCACTTCATCAATTCGGAGGCGAAACGGGAAGCAGAGAGGGACTCTTCTCATATATGACCCTTGCAGAGAGGCCACGTTTACGGAACTATCTGTCATGAAAAGCCGTTAACCAGGATCAACTGTAGGGACGTCAAGCCAGCAACGTCATTCCTAGAATCAGGCAATTATAACACTGATTTTAGTAGGCAGCTTACTTAGTAACAAACTCATGTGTCTATCCCCGAAAATGGAGTAAAATCTTCAACCACGCCCCACTATACGCGTAGTACCACACGGATTAAAATTAATATCAGAATCTCTCACGAGAAAGAAGTTCTTTTCTGAGACATTGTAGGTCCACGTTAGGCCTGGCAATTAGAAAGTTCAAAGGGTCGTAGACAAGCTATGAGTGTGCGCAAGGAAGAACCACGGTTGGTCGGCAAGACAGAAGGGGATGGTTTATTGGATAATTTCGATTGTAATCAGCGAAGTACGATGCCCCGATATTAATACCTGAAGAACGTATGTCTATACGACGACGGGGGACCAAAAGTACATCCACGCACCTCTCCCTAAACATAGCTAATGATGGTGGCTGGGTTGTTCTGGCCTTTGACTCAGGTAGATATTCTCGCCGACAACATAGGCGGTGAAAGCGACTACCGCAATGCCAAAACCAGGGAAGAGTTGTCGAAACATAACACGGTTGGAGAAGACAGGGCTCTTCCGCCACGCTTCCCTTTTGGCCCATGGGTCTCTAAAGAGCGGCAAGTTGGACATTTCTGACAAAAGGCGACGTGAGCGACCGCGAGATTATGGAGGAAGATGGACTTGCTTTGTATGAGGTCAGTGTGTTTTTAAGGCAACTATACTTTGGACTGGTCTGGACAATCAAAACAGGTGTCGTGATCTGACAGCTTAGGGTAGGTCAATGCGACTTCACCGGAAATTTGATCAAATACAACAACTTGTCTCATTACTCCCTGTCTTCACTTCCTGCTTGCCCATATATCGTTCTGCGTTCATCCCATTCGCTCGCCCGGCGCGTTTAATTCATTCTGCGGTCTTAATTATGCCTAGAGAAGCTCCCGCTCTCAATACGGGTGGACATTTACTCCCCCTTAAATCAAACTCTAATGGCCACGCAAATTCCGTTGCTATGAACGGAAAGAATCACTTAACTGAAGAAGATGTGGATTCATCCATGAGCGAGGATGATGATTTGCCGCTGGTGCGTAGCACACATTCTCATAAGTGTAAATATCAAACATTCAACGTATATTTATTTTTGCCACCTCATCACATAGTCCCAGACAATACACAAATCAGATTTGGTTGCTCCTCCCCCTCGCAATCTCAAGCGCAAAAAGCCAGTCTACGCCGAGTCATCCAGCGATGAAGATACCCCGCTGGCTTCTTCTCCGCCTCGACGTGTTGCTGCCGTGGCAATTCCAGGCGATGCGGCACGTACCACTGCTTCTGCTCGCTTGAATGGTTCCAATGGCAAGCCGCAAATTAAATCAGAGGGTACATCCTATAGCAGTGATGACGCTTCAACATCTCGCCAGGCGAATGGTTCGACGAAGAGACCGCCGAAGAAGAAGCAGAAGGAGGAGATGGACGGCTCCCGCTTCTCGGATGATGACGAACCGTCCGTTCCACCTATGAAACCGTCTGCATCAAGGAAACGGAAACTCAAGGCGGAGAGTGATATTGATGACGACAAGCCTCTTCAAGCCAAACAAACCGCTGCTAAGCCTCGAGCGAAGAAAGTCAAGGAGGAAGATGCGTCAGGCTCCGAAACTCCTAAATCTAAAAAGCGAGCTAACAAGGTCGCCAAACAAACGAATAGCTCGCCGGTTAAAGTGGTAAAAGGCCGGAAGACGAAGAAAGACAACAAGGAGGAGGAGGAGCAGGAAGAAGTCTTTAAATGGTGGGAGGCCAATGCCAATGGTGATGGTTCCATCAAATGGAACACACTTGAACATAGCGGAGTTATCTTTCCTCCTCCTTACGAGCCATTGCCTCAAAACGTCAAAATGAAATACAACGGTATATGCTATCTTCTCATTCAAATACATCATCGCCTCACGCGAATACGCAGGAAAAGAAGTCAGCCTCCCTCCTGCTGCTGAAGAAGTTGCTGGATTTTACGGAGCAATGTTGGAAACCGATCACGCTCAAGATGCCACCTTCAACAAAAATTTCTTCGAAGACTGGAAGCTTGTTCTCAAAAAGCACCCTCCGGTTTGTTTATCCACACTCCGTGTTGGCTTTTCTCACATCGCCACTGTAGCTTGACGGCACACAAATCGTATCCTTTGAATCATGCGATTTCCGCCCTATGTATGAGCATTTCGAGGCTGAGAGGGCAAAGAAGAAGGCAATGTCCGCACAAGATAAGAAGGACGCAAAGAAAGCTAAAGATGAGTTGGAAGCCAAGTACACGACCTGTCTTCTCGACGGGCGTAAGGAGAAAGTTGGCAATTTTCGTGTCGAGCCTCCTGGTCTCTTTAGAGGCCGTGGTGATCACCCGAAGAAAGGAGCACTTAAAGTGAGTAACAGTTCGCCAATCAATGGTCTGACCAGCTAAAGGAGACGAAGTTCCGAGTAAGACCTGAAGATATCACCATCAACATTGGCAAAGATGCTCCAATTCCAATCCCGAATATGCCGGGCTCCTGGAAGGCTGTTCAACATGACAACACCGTCACTTGGCTCGCCAACTGGACAGAAAATGTCAACAATAATCATAAATACGTTTTTCTGGCTGCTGGAAGCTCTCTGAAGGGTCAGAGCGACATGACAAAATTTGAGAAGGCTCGAGAACTCAAGGTGAACCGTTTGCAGATCTAGTAATTCCAATACTGACAACGCGTAGAATCACGTTGACCGAATTCGTCAGAATTACACTCGCGATTTGAAATCAAAGGTTATGGCCGATCGCCAGCGGGCAACAGCGATGTATTTCATTGATAAACTGGCCCTTCGTGCTGGCAACGAAAAGGGCGAGGATGAAGCAGATACTGTCGGCTGCTGTTCGCTACGTTGCGAGCATGTGACATTGGAATCGCCAAACTTCATCATTTTCGATTTTTTGGGAAAGGACTCTATCCGATACTACAAGCGTATTGATGTTGAACCACAGGTTTTCAAGAACCTTCGAATCTTCAAAGAGAACAAGAACGACGATGACAACTTGTTTGACCGGGTGAACGTAAGCTGATTTGGCCTTTACATGGCTAAATATGACGTTGATGTCGAGATGTCCTCTGCCAGACCAGCTCTCTCAACAAACATCTGACTACAGAAATGAAAGGTCTTACGGCGAAGGTTTTCCGTACTTTCAATGCTTCCAGCACCTTTCAGCGGCTGTTGGACGAGGACGACCTTTCCGGTGCAACACAACAAGAAAAACTCAATGCTTACAACAAAGCCAATCGTATGGTTGCAATTCTTTGCAATCATCAAAGGAGTGCTCCAAAAACTCATGATCAGTCTATGGAGAAGATGCGCCACAAGGCAGGTTTCGAATTATCCTCATTGCATTTATGATAACACCCTTTTACAGCACCGTAGCCTCAAATATGAGAGGATGAAACTTCGACACGCTTTGTTCAACCTAGACGCTAAGTTCAAAAAGAACAAGAAGTACGCGGATGATGAGTCGGACATAGAGGACGATTGGATCATTGCTTACGAAGAGGAACTTAAGACGAAAGAGATCGAGAAGGTTGAGAAAAAGTTTGTGAAGGACAACGAAAAACTTATAGAGGAGGGGAAGTCAACGTTGTCCGACGATATTCTTCAGGAGCGCCTCGAGTCTGTTGAGGAAGAGTTCGTGAAACTAGCCAAAGAGCGAGGAACGAAGAAGGCAGTCTTGAAGAAGGACAAGCCAAGTGATAAGATCGAGGAAGCCATTGACAAGTTGACGGATAGAATCAAAGGTTTTGCCCTTCAAATTGAAGATCGAGATGCAGGGAAAGAGGTTGCCCTTGGAACCAGGTCAGTGGCAGTTTCGCTCTCCGTCTTCCCATCTCATTTTTTTCTACGCCAGTAAAATCAATTATCTAGACCCTCGGTAAGTTGCCTGACCTTGGCTTACAGCTATCATCTCATCCACGGAACAGCATTACGGTGGCATGGTGTAAAATACACGACGTTCCATTAGAAAAGCTATTTTCAAAGACTCTCCTCGTAAAATGTAAGTCCGCTTGATGTTTACTATGTTCCTCGGTTTGACGTCGACACCTACCGCCAGTCCCATGGGCTATGCAAGCTGAGGAGGACTGGAAATTTTAACATTTTTGCCCCCATCGAAACGCCTTCAATAATTAAATAGATATGATACATAGTATCATATTCCTCAAGGAGATTTATATAGACAGAACCTGGACAGAAATTCGATTATCCATGTAACTTTATTTGGCCCGTTCGTGTGGTGTAAACATGGGCGCGTGTCAAGTCGTAATTACTTCCAACCGCGACCATCATGAGTCGGATCGTTGGCGGACGCCCCACGGTTGCTTCTAAGACCACCTTTGACGCTCTTGCTGTCGACTCCGGAGAAGAATCAGAGGAAGACGTCGTCGTCGTGTCCTCGCCAGAAAGGTATGAGTCCACGTCTCGTGTCAACTTGCAGTAGGCCAAATCTTTGCAAAAGTTCTACCCAACAGGAACTTAAACCTTCCAAGTCCGCTATTAAAAGAGCTCAAAAGCTCGCTCGCGCTGAGAAAAGACAACAGCAGAAGGCTCTGGCTAAATCTCAACGACGCACCGCCGAAGAAACACCCGACGTGACGTCTTCGACTACTGCCGCCTTGAGTCCATCAGAGGAGGTTCATATAGGACAGCTCGGTGAGCTGGTAGAAAAAAGCGAAACATTTGTTCCGCCGCCTGTGGCCATTTCATCTCTCAACGGTGCACCTGTTGTTTCAATCGATTTGACGCCCCCCTCTTTGGTTCAAAAACACTCCCCGCATCCCGAACCAACTACTCCTGTCTCGACGTTGTTAAAGCCTTCGACGGGTAATATGAAACTGGGACCAGCTGTGGCGAAGCGCACCCCGGAACAACCTGCTATTCCAGCAAACCTCCCCGACGAGTTACCAAAAACAACGATCGAGCCTGGAGCCGTGCTTCTGCAGGATGCGGACAAGGCTAAAAAGCTTCAGAGTTTCATCACTCGTACTCTATGGACTTTCATCATGATTGGCGGTTTCATAGGTACATGTTTTTTTCTTAATCTTCCTCTGGAATTTGTATTGACGCGTCCCAGGCTTGTTGTTACTTGGCCACGCATACATGATCCTTCTTGTAATGCTGTGCCAGACACTCGTCTACAGAGAAGTTACGGCATTGTTCTCGCTTAGGTCTACAAGTTCTGATGCTTACGATCTGGAAGACATGAGTGGAAAGGATCCCTGGAGCAAAACTCTCAACTGGTACTTCTTTGCTGTCACTAACTACTTCCTATACGGCGAGAGCATCATCTACTACTTCAAAGTGCGTCGTCTTCCGATCTCCTCTAAACCTACATGCCAACCTATACTTCCTAGCACGTTGTCTTTGCCGACGCACAACTACTCCCTTTCGCAACAAACCATCGTATGATCAGCTTCATATTGTATACGATCGGGTTCATGGGCTTTGTGATGTCCCTCAAGAAAGGTTATTTGAAGCAACAATTTGGCCTCTTCTGCTGGGTCCATATGAGTTTGTTGCTCATAGTAGTATCAAGGTCAGTAGCTCCTTTGCAGTCGTTGTGCATTGATCTAAATTTGGTGTAGTCATTTCATCGTCAACAACATCCTTGAGGGCCTCATCTGGTTCTGGGTCCCAGCTTCTCTTGTCATCTGCAACGACGTCTTTGCCTACGTTTGGGGTATTACCCTGGGTCGCACTCCTTTATTTAAACTCTCTCCGAAGAAGACTGTCGAAGGATTCGTTGGCGCAATCTGGAGCACACTGATTTTTGGCGTCGTGTGGGGTACATATTTCATGCGATACGACTACATGATCTGCCCTGTCCATGATCTTGGTGTCAGTGCGTGGAGTTCGACTCAATGTATACCAAATCCCGTCTTTGTGTGGAAAGAATGGGAGATTTGGAAACCTGTGGCAGTGTTTTTATCGACCCTTGTACGCGCACTTAAAATTCTAGATTTATGTTTTCATGACTTTTTTGCGATCTCATAGTTTGGCCGCTCCATCAACACCATCCCATACGCGCCTTATCAATATCATCTCCTCCTTCTTTCGTTTTTCGCAGCTCTCGTTGCACCGTTTGGGGGTTTCTTTGCCTCTGGATTCAAGCGTGCCTTCAACATTAAGGACTTTGGGCATAGCATCCCCGGACATGGCGGTATGACTGATCGTATGGACTGCCAGTACGTCAATAATGACGTTTGCTGTATCCCTCTTCTAATCCAGTATCTAGATTTCTCATGGGGGTCTTTACCTACGTATACTATAGCAGCCTAATTCGGGAGCATCGTGTCACTGTGGGTGGTGTACTACAGACCATTGTCAGCGGATTAACTCTGGAACAACAACTTGAGTTGATCGCTGACTTGACAAGGTACCTTGGAACACAGGGAGTTAAAGTAACGCAGCATCCTATCGCACACTGAATACACTACAATTATTATACCTTGAATACAGTTAATTTCATTACTGGACTTGTCAAATATTTTATTACTAAATAACTATCCATTTAGCAAGTCCACCAAATGACATTGCTGCCCGACCCAACGCATTTTTTACGGCTCGTATTCCGATTCCTTTAGCATCCTGCCCATTGACGGTTGTCACGCAATGCAACAAGACTTCTCCAGGTCCTCTTGGGATATATACGTCAGCACCCCACCCGCCTTCAGAATTAACCTCTAATGGTACACGTTCGTTACCAACAGATATCATGTAAACAAAGTTGTCCGAGTCAGCCGTAGACATGTGTTCACAGCGTTTGAAGACATAGAATACAACTCGAGTTCCACCCTGAACGGTCCTTGTCGTCGGTAGCAAGGCCGTTGGCCATAGATTTAGTTTGTAAAAGTCGACGAAAATTACAGGACCTGCAGGTTCTGTAATGTAGTCCTCCCATAACAAGGGGCCACCGTCATCCTCGGATATGAGTTGGTAAGAAGGGTCTTCAGGGAAGTGTGTACGCCCGAATTCACGAGATGACGATGTAAACCACATTGGAGCGAATCGTTGTTGATACAGAGCCCCATTGAGAGCGCCCGCTCCCCAACATGAGTCGATAAGCCTCCACTCTCCATCCACATAGGCACAATTCCAAGCGTGGTTGCTCGAAAAATGAGGTACGGGATGGTCAGGTGCGGGAGGCTCAAATCCAACGCCCTTGCCATGTCCTGTGACTTTGTGGACCTGTATGCCCACCCTTTCTGCAAGGGATTTGAAAAGACCCGCATAACCATCACAGACGGCCAAGCCGGATGATAAGGTCGATTCGGGGGTCGCTGCTTGGATATTTCCCGAAAAGAACGCCTCGGCATCATAGGTGATATTGTGATGCAACCATGTGAAGATGGAACGGGCTTTCTCAACCTCATAAGGAAAGGGCTCGGTCAGGTCGTATGCGAGATTATCGAGCGAAATGACTGTATGTCGGGGAAATAACGCCGCGTGTGCGTCAATGTGAGAGAAGTCCCGGCATTCAGCACAAGACCCTGTATCATCACTATAAGCTTCAGGACCTGGGGCGAGGTGGTCAGGCTCGAAATGCGTTATCGGGACGGACGATGGGGGTGGCATGGGCGGTAGACGACGCTGAACAGGCTGTGGCACATCAGGCAGAGATGGTGATCTAGATAGGTCGACAGAGGGTTTTCTAGGAGGAGGAGGAGGGCGTCTAGCGAGTGCTCGTACAAGATCCTCAGGTTTTGGACGAGTCCACTTAGGTGGAATAGGCGGAGGTCGACTGACTGCCTCTCTGGCGATGGACTCACTCGTCACCTTGCGACGAACTGGTATTGGAGGCGGATTGGCAGGCGAGGGTTTTTCTCGCCCTGTCTGCTCTAACTGCAGACTTGCTATGCGAGCTGCGATGCCTCTGGGTATAGGCTCATCCTCAGTAGGTAGTCCCCGAGTATGGGGCGGAGGTGGGGGCGGCTGCCGCCTTGGGGGCAGCGGTGGCCTAGCAGACATGGGAAGAAACAAGATGCCATTCATCATCATCACTCTGATATCTAGGCAACAACGCCAAGGCGATGACTCGTCTTAGACTTAACACACATGGGAACATTCTTTCATATTGTATTTGAGGGGAAGTGCATGTTCAATACAACATGATCATAGGTCGAGAGAGCAAGTAAAACCAACGAGGAACGCGTTACGCTTATGATCTCGGCTTTTCCTGAACGAGGGGTGAGAAGGGCAGCAAGAGACGTGATCCGACTAACCTTCTTCTCCTTCCACAGAGCAAGGAGACCCACACCAGACACCTTGACAACTTTGAAGCGCACACCGGGAATATCACCCTTCGCCTTTCCGCGGCGACCGAAACCAGAGATGAGGACTTCGTCATTCTCATCGACAAAGTTGAGGCAACCGTCGTTCTAATCGCCCTGAGCTGGAGTAAAACAGAATGTAACTTGACATAACTCACGGGCACGAAGGCAGTGACCTTCTTTCCGTTCTTAATAAGCTGCACACGGACACACTTGCGGATGGCAGAGTTGGGTTGCTTAGCCTCAACGCCAACTTTTTCAAGCACTATTCCCTTCGCATGCGAAGAGCCTCCAGTGGGAGAGGTCTTGTAGATGTTGCCCAAGGCACGCTTTTTGTAGGCTTTGTCGGCCTGCAGATGGAAGAATGAGATTAAGGAGATTGAATAGGCAGAAACGACGGACCCATCGGTTTTCGCGACGGTCGTTGCGGAGCTTGCGGGCGGCTTGAAGGCCACGGGGTTTGTTTGCTGGAAAGAGATCAGCAGGTGAACGTCGAGAACGATAAGGACGACGTACAGCCCATTCTTGCGGTCGAGGTCGGTGGCGGTAACCTGCTGCCTCTACCTCTCCAGGCATCTCCCGGCCATTGAACCTTAATTTTATAAACTGTAACAGTTCCATCAGTCACGTGTGCGATATCTCTTTCCCCGTGATCCGTCACGTCGCGTCCGGCCCGTCTGGCTTTAATTTAAATCATTGCTCCCATGTCTTCCCAATCTTCCCATGCCTCCCACTCAGCTCTACCACCACGGCCGCTTCATTGTCAAGGGTGGTGTACTTCCAGACGCAGTCACCGCCTACCGCACCTATGGCGACCCCAATAACCCCTGCATCGTCTTTCCCACTTGCTATGGTCAAAAGCTCGACGGTTCGTACAAAAAGTGCGATTTTGTATGATGCTTATCTCTGCATAGGACAACTATACATGATTGGCACTGACAAGGCAATACTCAAACTCTTGACATGAGCAGCTATGCTGACGTGCAGACAACAGGTTTTGAACCCAGCGAGCTATTTCATTGTTACATTAGCACTCTTCTCCAACGGAGAGGTAAGCAACATTTTGGTGTCTGGAAACTCAACCAACGTTCTGGGAGTCTTCTTCCCCCTCAAATACGGTAATACCTTGTCAGTCATTGTCTTGACCCTTGTACCTATCTTGTTCGCATAGCCTGCTCCCTACAATGGACCTTACTTCCCAGCCGTATCATACGAGGACAACATGTGAGCATCGCCAAGTCCAGACATGTGGATAATGATTCTCACGCATTTATACAGACACGCCCAGTATGACGTTCTTACCAAGCAGCTCGGCGTTCGAGAAGTCTTTCTTGTTATTGGATTTTCTATGGGTGGCCAACAAGTATGTGCAGTGTGATTTGTTCAGCCCCAGTCGTCACATAGTATGTCTCTCCCAGGCCTTCTACTGGCCAGTGATACACCCCGAATATATCAAGAGGTGAGAGAAGATAACATCGAATGATCATATCATATCTTTAGATTGACCATCTGTGTAGATATGTGTCCATCTGTGGCTCTGCCAGGACAAGCCCGCATAACCAATGGTCGGTGGCAGAACCATTCATATGGTACTGGTGTTCAAAATGGGCTTGTAGTTTCCTTGAAGGCCTAAAGGCAACTCTTACTGCCTCGAAAGAATTCGAAGATGGTCATTACAAGTTGATACCCGAACGTGGCCTAAGGGCATACGGTCGCGTATATAGCGGCTGGGCATACGGTCAAGCAGTAGGCATTCCAACTAGTCCCCTCAATTTCAACTACTGAAAATATTGCAAGTGGTATCGCAATAATGGCCACTTGTACTCCGGACGGTGACTCGATATACATACTACGTGTTTAAAAGCCCTCTGACGTCATGAAGGTATCCCGACCTCAACTCTTTCATTCGAGAGGAGTGGGAAGAGAGCTTCGTTACGCAGTGGGATGCGAATGACCTCCTTAGCCTTTTAGAAACATGGAAATCTGGCGATGTCTCGCTGGTGCATGATAGAGGGGATCTTCAGAAATGCCTGGCGTCAATTGAAGCACGCGGGTTAGTAATGCCATGCAAAACTGATCTCTACTTCCCGGTATGCGATTTCGCAATTCCTCTCAACACTGTCTAAGGATCCAACTGGAACTGGTAGCCTGAAGACAACGAAATCGAAGTGATGTGCTGCCAAGGCAAAGCTCGTCTAGTGGTTATCGAATCAGTTTGGGGGCATATGGGTAGGCGATTAATCAAAGTGTATAACCAGCTTTCTCTCACTGCTTCATTTCAGCTGGAGGAGGCTCAAACCTTGAGGATGATGAATTTATCCGTGGAGTAGTGGCTAAATTTCTGGAAGATAAATGATTTCCATTTGTAGTAGTTTACGTAAATAACAAGTTTTCCAACTTGCATATGTTCTCGTTACTGGGTCGGCATACGACGCGAAAAGCGTGTTCTGTTCGCAATGTGAAAATCTTACAACGCAGGTCCTACGTGTCTCCTACTAGTCTCATTGAAAATCTCACCCAGCGCGGCTTCGTTCACCATGTTACCCGGTGTGTTCTATTGAAGCATTTGTCTTCCCTTCTTGACGGTTGAGCTCAAAGACCAGAGGTGCTTGGCTCTGTTCTAGAATCTAAACGACAAATCGCATACGTGGGCATTGACCCCACAGCTGGTTCGCTCCATATTGGCCATCTCATTCCGCTCATGTGCTTGCTGCACTTCCACCTTAGAGGTCACGGTGCCATACCCCTCGTAAGTTCATGGTAATTCTCCACGCGTTGTATAGATCTCTATAACCATGTCAGATAGGCGGTGCGACTGGCCGCGTAGGGGACCCATCTGGACGGCTCACGGAGCGGCAACCGGCGGACATCAAGCAAGTCTCTGGCAATGTCGATAGCCTGACCGAAGGCATACATATTTTCTTCAAGCGCGCATTAATGTATGCTCAGTCCCGGGGTGTCAACCCTCAGGGGGTAGCTATGGAGCCCACTGTCACGAGCAACCTCCAATGGCACGAGGACATTCATTTGCTCGACTTTCTACGAACAGTAGGGATCCACGCACGAGTGAATACTATGCTAAATCGAGAAAGGTTCGTTTTACTGTCTAATATCCAGTGCTTATTCAAAGATGTCAAACTACAGTGTCAAAGCTCGCTTGACCTCTCAACGTGGTCTTTCCTTCACCGAGTTCACGTATCAACTGCTCCAAGCCTACGACTTCTACCACTTATATAAAAATCATGGCTGCACCATTCAGATCGGTGGTTCTGACCAATGGGGTAATATCCTTGCAGGGATTGAGCTCATCGGCCGTTTGGAGAATCCTGGCTCTGAAGATGCAGGTGCCACTGCTTTTGGACTGACAACACCGTTACTAACTACCGCATCCGGGGAGAAGTTTGGGAAGAGTGCAGGGAATGCTGTCTGGCTAGATTCAAATTTGACCAGCGTCTTTGATTTTTACCAGGCACGTTCATACTTTGTGCGTTCGAGGACTGAAAATTCATGTTTCTGTGTCTCTAGTACTTTGTCAAAGTGGATGACGCTGATGTGGAAAAATATTTGAAATTATTCACGCTCTTGGATCAGGCAGAAATTGCTTCAGTTATGGAGTCCCATACGGCGAGTGTGTATTCCGGTTGATCTGTTCAGACTCCCCTGACCTCTCTGTAGGCGCATCCTGAAAAACGTAAAGCACAGAAGCGTTTAGCAGCCGAAGTTACCCAGATTGTTCACACAGGTATCAAGTCCTGTATCAACGTCATCAGGGCCAATTTCTGATGCTTTCTAGATTCCGGGGTTTCTCGTGCCGTTACATTGACCAGGCTCCTTTTCGAGACTGATTACGATGGACTCTCTGCTTCCCAAATCACGTCCGCTTTCGAGGGGGATCCACGCCTAGTTGTTGTGGACGAGGCAGAACTGTTAGATTTACCCGTCGCAAAGCTCGCTGCGAAATACGGTCTAACGGCTTCTGGATGTGAGCAACACATCTTCTGACTGAAAATATAACATTAAAGTTCTCTCCCTGGATAGCTGCATCACGAAACCTAGTCCAAGCTCGCGGACTATATGTTAATAATCAAACAGTGCCAGAACCCAACCATAGAATCGCAAAGTTAGAACTGATCGATGACAGGGTAGCTATTTTGCGCGCTGGAAAGGATAAACTTCTTATTCTAGCGATAAACCTAGAAAGATAAATTGCTTATAAATTGCATGAGTCATGTCTATAAAAATAAGATGCCTGACACATAGGAGGGGCCCGTTTTTTCAGCTGACATGCTTGCAGAAATGCTGTAAGGAAAAACTTCTTTATGGTTTCGCTCTATCCCCATTCTGGTCAGCAAAAAAACGCCACCAGTTCGCCAGTTAGCTCGTGATCCGCACGCTTCCTTGTTTTCCATACCCGGGTGTCCGTTTGTAGTATCCGTTGTAGTATATGAGAAGGTCCCGATAAAATCGACAATGTGGACAATAATTTCTTAAATGCAGTTTTGAACTTGTAAATCGATTGTGGCGATGAGCTGCTATAAAATTGTCGGTTACTCGACGTTTGCGTATCTTTCATTTGCCAATACATGCATATGGTGCAACATTTTTCGTTTTCGGCCAATGCCATATAGAACAATGTGTAACGGGAAAGGGCCTGCAAATGCGGATAGACTAGGGCTTATGCATATCGCTTATAAGCGACGCCCACAAGAGATGGGCACCCATTGTGAAATGATCAATGACAATACCCTTAGAATATTGACCTGGAGGAACAAAGTCTTGTTTCGGTAACCTCTCAGTGCCAGATCAGGCGTCTGTCTTCACCTGCATGGCAGGGACTACCTGATGTCAGCTGCATCTTATGAATGATTTTTCTGACGGAACGCTGCACAAGGAACACACAATCGATTCACCCTGCCAAAGGGCCGAGCAGCAATTTTACAGTCGGGAATGTTCGAATTTATCGCCTGTGCATGTACAGCTTAGCATCTAATCGACCCGGATTGCCTTATACAATTTATGGACAGCCCAATATGACGCAATGAATCCAATCGTTCCTACAAATTCAGGATGCGGCATTAGAAACAATGTCATATATCAAGACAAGCTGCCTTACCTGTAGCTATGAAGTCCACCAGCGTGAGGAGGACAAGGTATCCGAGGTAAATGACTCTCCCTGAAAGTGAATCAAGGGACAGGCGTGTCGCCCAATAAAAGAGACCATAACCGAAGACCCAGAAAGCGCTTCCGCCTCCTGTCAGGAATGCACGCCAATGCCACCTGAAATAGGAATCGTCGTTAACCAAGGTAAGAAAAAAAAAAGGACAGGCACACATACCTGTACTCTTCCGCACATAAGACGAAGTAGGTGAACAAAATGGCAACGGTTGCTGTTGTAAGTGTTACCACGCCTGCAGTAAGCGCTAAAAATCCAAATGCATAGTACGCGCGGGATGCAAAAAGGCTTGTCATCACGTAATATAGTTCAATGAATGCCGCCCCTGTTCAAAGTTGTCAAGTTTCAGAAGCAGCTTTCAGCAAAAAAGACTGACCGAAGGGAAGTATTCCGCCGAGTATGGCTGCAGGCTAGAAAAGATCATGAGCCATCGAGTGTAGAACGTAATTCCAAATAAAAACAATGCACCCAAGGTCGAAGGTATCTAGGTCCTGGAGGTATTTGCCGAGGAATTGCGTTGACACGGGTCGGGTTCTCTATGCCCTAAAACAAACTCAGAAGGTCGTCGAGTGATAACACGAGTGACTTACACCCTTCCGGGATCCTAAATAGGAGCCAATTGCCGACAACGGTGCAGAGATCCCGAACCACAGCAACACGATTAACAACATCGTCCCTTAGAAGTATCGTTTGAAAGTTTTTCCTGTGAGACAGATCCCGTCTGACTTACCAAACGGTACAGCTCCAGAAGAGCCAGCCACTATCAGGCAGAGATTGAGGATAAAGAAGATTATAAACACGATCCTACGCCACAATGAACGTCGAACGTATGTTGAGACGACCTAAATTGTAGCACATACGATGGCATGATGGTGGCAGTAAGGAATGAATTCTTTCGGCAGTCAGAACCGCCTAAGGACGCGTATGTTCGACTCGAGATGTACCCTCCAATTCTATGAAAACATTAATACAGAATGACATAGGAAAGGGTGGCATACCCTCCGAATAAAGTCCAGAATACCATCATAACAGTCGCAAGGGAGCCACGATTGGACGGAGAAAGGAAACCCAAGAGGGCAAAAACTAACAACCCAGAACTTGAGAATGGGGGGACTGTGGAAGGAAGCTAGCCCACCAAGCGTAACGGCTACCATAGCACAAAGCTGTGAGCCATTTCCAACCATTACTGACAAAATCATCGGGTTTTGAGGGGTACGGAACACTTCGCCATGTACAAGCTTCCAGCCCCAATCCTCTTGCACATCTTCCTGAAGTACCAAGTGAGATCGAAGCATACAGGACCGAGCAGAGAGACGTACACTAAGATCGATGGCATTGTATCGTGATATCTGATCAGATGTTTGAGTTGTGAGGGTAAGAAGGGTTTAGAACTGCTTCACATCACGAGAAACGCTGCGGAATAAGACCATAGAAACCATGACACACAGAAAGACGGAGATGACAATGGAGTTGACAAGACTAAACCAGTGGATCCGAGGATCCAGAATGTGCAGATAATTGTCCCATCGAGTTGCCTGAGCTATTATATAGTAGAGATAAAATCAAAACAGGAAAGGGGCGCACCCAGGAAGTATCCGACTCCTGAATTTACGATGAGTTTTCCCAAGTAAAGATTGTATTCAGTGAAAGTCACTTACATTCCAGGTTACTCGATAGGTATATCGAATGGTTTGGTTCTGGGTTTCACTTAAAATTAGAGGCCTTACAGGATCATGATTGCATGTAGCGGGCTCATGTTGCAAACCACCAATACTATCCAAATATGAGTTAATCGAGAGACTGCTGGCATAGAATATAGTTCTTTCCAACCTTGATGGCCATACCAAAACACCGACGATGCGGAAGGTATCCGGAGTAGGCTTGTGGTATCTATAAATCACATTGATAAGGTCACAGCATTACTAGGTACGAAAGATACATACCGGAACATAACATCAAAATGGTTATTGTAAATGGGCAAGTCCTGAGATTCACTGTCATAATAGCCAAGGTTGAAGCCTTGGTCGAAGAAAATGTCTCCATTTCTAGTATCAGTCTTCATTGTGGCTGCCGGCAGACCATCAACGAGCCAATTGAGCTCGTAGCCTTCCTTCACACGATCATTGATGAATTTGGCTTCTTCACCAGTAACATCGGCTACAGTGCACAGGGTTTGACACGTTCGGTTGTCACTGAGCATTTTAATCTTGAAAAACAAGACTCAGAGAAAGGCGAAAAACATAGAAGCCAGTGTCGCGTACGTCATATCGGGAATTAAAAATTCGGTCGCCAAAAAGAATCGATCCCAGTGACTCAGGTTGCTTGATTGCACCCCCTTCAGGTTCACAAAAACGGAATTTGGGGTTGTAATAATCGTCTAGTACACAAAATTAGTGAGCGATGATATGTCCAAACACAGTCCAAGAGTCACACACAGTTAATCATGGATTTCTTAAGAGAATGTATCAATGACCCGTGTTTGAGCATGTGTAGGGAGGTAGAAGACTTACGAGCTTGTCGTCATCCCCGTTCATGAGCTTCGGAGTGAGTGCGTTCACAAACAATGCAACCCGTTCATTGAGGGCATAGTCATGTGGTGCTGCACCAGGAAGATAAAAGGCATCCGCACATAACGTAGTCGAGAGTACCGATGTGACTAGGAATGCTAGGCGCATGATGCGCATGGTAGAGACTCGAGTGTCCAGTCTGACAAGGTTACCGTATTTGCCAGCCAAACATGATTACTGCACATTGATTTATCAAAAAGTTCGATCGACGATCGTATGTTGCAGGTCTTTTCCGACCAAATTTTTTGACGTCAACTCTGGCTGCGCGACAGCTCCTACGGACTCGTGCGATGGAGTTCGAGGTCATTGCGAAGTGCCATACAACCAGAGCTCGGGTATCTAGAATGAAGCTTGCTCGTATGTCGCGTGTCCCGTTCTGCATTCAAACTTGGGAGGCTCAATTTACTTAATAGACGGTACAACCATGTTGCCAACGTTCATGCCAGTGGCCACGCAAGCTGCTATAAAAGGTCTTACAGCAGAGCAAGTGGAATCTCTTGGCGTGAGCCTTATCCTCAATAACACATACCATCTGAATCTACGTCCTGGCTTGGAAGTTTTGAAGGCAGCTGGAGGTGCCCACAAATTTCAGGGCTGGAAACGTAATCTCCTCACAGTATGCCAGGCTCTACGGATACACATACGTATTAATGGAACGTTTAGGACAGCGGTGGCTTTCAACTTGTGTCGCTCTCCAAGTTCACCACCATCACAGAGGAGGGCGCATTGTTCGAGAGCCCTTTCACCGGAGAGCCAACCATGCTGACGGTTTGTTAAAATCGACTCGTCTTTGTTTCTTTTTGTTGATGCAATTCCAACCAGCCTGAAGAGAGCATCAGTATTCAACATATTATTGGGGCTGACATTATAATGCAGCTTGACGATGTAGGTGAGTCAAGTTCCGTTATGAACGTCAACTTTGACGGAATCCCCATCACTTAGTTTCTAGTTTGACTACTGGACCGCGTGTCGGAGAAGCCATGGAACGGTCCGTTCGATGGCTTGACCGGTGTATTGCCCATCATGAAAATTCTGGAAAGAAGGACACCCAAAATCTCTTTGCAATCGTGCAAGGCGGGCTTGATCTCGAACTCCGAGATCGCTGTTTGGATGAGATGATAAGACGCAGGGAAGGGGTGGCTGGTTTTGCAATCGGCGGCCTCAGTGGAGGTGAGGAAAAAGGTGAATGAGATCTGGCTCTCTTTTCCTCCCTAGTATTCAGTAGCGCACTTTCACATCAGATGTGTTCTGGAGAATGTATGTGGGCCAGTCATTGCTGTAGCTGACGTGTTGACAATCTGATAGAATCGAACGCTGCACGGCTAAACTCCCTGAAGACCGTATGTTTACGCTAATTTTCACTCTACCGCTTCTAAGCTCCATCTAGGGCCGCGTTATTCCATGGGAATTGGTTTTGCTGAAGGTCAGGGATTCCCCTCCCGTTCGTTATCATATTATTCACGTAGATTGCAGATCTCCTTGTCTGTGTCGCATTAGGAGTCGATATGGTGTGAAGCTTCCTTTTCTCTTAGAGTCAAGCTTACTTACCTTTACTCGAGGCCGATTGTGTTTTCCCGACCCGGACAGCTAGGTTTGGGGTCGCCTTGACACATCATGGACCTCTCAATCTTAGTGCGTCGGTCTTCAGTTAATATCCTTTGGCACTGATGAGAGATGCTCCATTTAAGGACTCAGTAAGCATTCGAAGGATTTACGACCCATAGATGATGCCTGTCCTTGCCCAACATGCACTGACAAAACCTCTCGGGCTGTCTTGCACCATACTGTTACGCACGAGACAGCAGCAGCTCATGGTAAGTTCTTTCAGATCTGTCAAAGCAGCTGATTGTCATCAACCTTCTTATATAGCCCTCACTTTACACAATATAACGTTTCAAGCACAAGTTATGAGTCGCGCAAGGTCCGCGATTCTGAATGGGTCCTTCCCGGAGTATTTGCGATCGTTCTTTGCTGGTTACTTTGGAGAGAATGGTTATCCGGAATGGTGTGTGAATGCGTTGCGAAGTGTTGGCGTCGACTTGCTTGAGAATAGTCAAGTGCCAGTTATACCCGGCGGAGGAGCAAAGTGGGACTATGCGGAGTCTGGCTAACTCCCGCCCAGTAATACTAAGCGTAGACATAGATACTTGCTTATGTAGGGGATTTAATTGAAATTTATCGTCTGCCCCTTCTTTTGCCCCCACTTTTGCCCCCACTACTTCGGCTTGGCCGAGCATTCTTGGCTCGCTTGTTCTCCATGATTTTCCTGCCCTTCCTGATTTGCTCACTTGTCTTGAGCTCCGACTTGACCTTGCCCATAGACTTGCCTCCATATCGTCCTCTGGTTTGTATCAGCCTTTTTTGTGGACCTGCAGACGGCTTACTCTCTCCTCCGTCTTCTTCCTGCCTCTTGTTCAGTTGCCGCGCTTTTCTCTCGTAGCCGACGTGCAACTTGTCCAAGGGCTTGGGGGCAACTGCCGCGCTATGCCTGAATCTCTTTCCGCCAGGACCTCCTGAGTGGCGTCCTGTTCGTCCATTTTCAGCCTCTCCAACTTTCGGTAGCGAGGTTCTTGTTTTGGCCTTCCACTCGTCGAAGCGCCCACTTCGATATGTGGCAGGTAATTTGGTTCCGCTCTCAGTCGTCACAAGCTTCACATTGTCTGCGCCCGTACCGTCGCCTTGAACAAATTTCTTCTTCTTCTTGTCCCAATTCATTTGGCTTTGCCGTTTCTGGCGTCCAGCAACGACGTCGTCTCCAGTTAAGTCAAATGTGGCGTTCTGAGCTTGTTGAGCGAAGGTGGCACCGTCGGTCAGAGAGTACCTAGAAATTGCTGAGATTTGTAAAGATTGAGAAAGCCAATCAATCATACCCCTTTTCAGTCGCCGCTCCCTTTTGATAATGCGACATGTAAAACTCGGAATCCCGATAACCTTGTTTCTTGGATGATGTTTCGAAAACGGCCTGAAGAGAATATTGAGAAAGGGGACGGTAGCTCAGAATTTTTTATTCGCACCGCAATTTCGTCTTCGTCTGCCATCTCCGCCGTTTGTCCAGTTGAAACAGACTCATCTATTTCATCCTGGGCTGCCGTTGAGGTTGATGCAAGAGCACGTTGAGCTGACCTGGATAGTGCTTTTCTTCGTTCCTTCATCAGGGCTGCATTCGTCGCATTCCCCTTCGTCCCAATTTCAAACACGGTTTCGGAAGGTTTAAACGAGTTGACTGTGCGCAAAAGTGCCTTGCGCGCCTCTTCTGCCGCTCTCCTCTTCTGCTCCTCTCCACCCCTTAGCAAGACAGGATGTATACCAGTGTCTGAACCAGCGAGCAACCACTGCGAATCTTTAACCATCTCTTTTGCACGTTTGTAACTCGGAGGGCTAGCCTTTCCTTTACTCCTTTCATATAGCGCATGTCCCCTCTTCATAACGTCTCGGAGGGTGGGTAGGGAATGATTGGCATCCTCGAGTGCTCGGATGTACTCGATGTCTTCGTCGATCTTGCTGCGCTCAAAGGTCCCAAGGACTAAGGAATCAACATAGGGTGCATCTCCGACTTCTGTGACATCGTTTTTTAATGGCCGACCTAGAAAGAGTTGTAAATCTAGCAGGTAGGGTAGCTCTGCGTTGGTGATAAATGACCATGCCCAACCCTGTCTGCCAGCTCTTGCAGTCCGTCCAACTCGATGGACAAAGACCCTAGCACCTTGGGGGAAATCATAGTTGACGACGTTCTCCAGGACAGGGATATCGATACCACGGGCGGCGACATCAGTGACAACGAGGATATTTGTGATCCCACGACGAAATTGATCCATCTGGAATGTTCGTGCAGACTGATCCAAGGAACCATAGATATGCGATACGGCATAACCCGCAGTGGTCAGGAAGGTTGTAACAAATTCAACATGATGTTTCGTGGCGACAAAGATAAGTGTTTGATGCGGCGCAGTAAATTGCTCTGGACGCTTCGATTTAGCTTTCCAGTTCTTTTCAGAAGGATGCTCGGCCCTTTCGGCGTGAGTGCTCCCGAAAGGGACTTTTATAACGTCGCGGAGGAGGGAAAGAAGGCATGCCTCCTTCTCTACTTGCTTGATGGAAAAAAACGCCATCCTGAGATCGGTGCTGATCTTGCTTTCAGCGTCCAGTCGTACAAGCTTCGGTTCTTCCAAACCAGCTTTTGCGAACTCGACCAGAGATTTAGGTAAAGTAGCAGAAAACAAGAGAGTTTGTCGAGCTGGAGGGAGCCGGTGAATAATTTCAGTGAGGGCTGTTTCAAAGCCCATCTCGAAAAGGCGATCAGCCTCGTCGAAGACGACGTATTGAATCGACTTCAAGTCCAAATTCATTTCAACAATCAAGTGAAGCAGACGTCCCGGAGTTGCTATGATGCTGCAGAAGAATAAGTAAGCAAATTAAAGCAAAGTGATATGCACTTACACGTCAGGGTTATTGGTGATCATTTCAAACTGCTCATCGAGTCCTTCGCCACCAACAATAAGACACCATCTCAGACTCTGGCCCTTCTTTGAACCATCTCCATCCTTATCACCTGCGTGTTCTCCGGTGCCTGAGTGCCATCCTCTCGCCAATTCTTTGCCCACTTTGAGTATTTGGAGAGCCAATTCTCGAGTTGGAATGAGGATCAAGGATCTAGCACCAAACGCCGTAGAATGGCGGCCTCCTAATCTTTGGACAAGAGGAATCATATACGCAAGAGATTTGCCGGAACCTGTGCGTGCCATACCAACGAGATCTCGAGGGGGATTGTGTAGAAGGGCGGGTATCGAAAGTCGTTGGATTGGCGTCGGTATTCTGTATCCCTGCAGAGTCAAAGAGCGCAATAGAGAGGGGTGAAGACCTGAAGAAATATATGTTCAATAGATTTACCCCAACAAAGACAATATGGAACTATCACAGACCCATGCTCTGAAAACTTCCTCCGCCAAGCTCACCCTTCATAATTTTGCCTTTACCCTTGGCTTTCTTCACAACCTCAGTCCCCCCTTTTACGTCTCTTTGCGCTATGGTGTTCTGCAAGAAATCCGTGAAATCATCGTCGTCTGAATCGTCTGCAACAAGTTTTGCTTTTTTGCCAGAAAGGGCGTTGGAAATATCCACCTCGTCGCCAGATGAATCTTGTGCATATGTTGCGGATACCTCAGAGTAATGATCGTCTTCTACCGCGTTCGACCGCTTGCGCTTTGGGCCAACCATGGGGTGAGCTATGGTTATGGGTACCGGCGATCATATTCACAGTTTTTTTCGAAATTCCCGACAGTCAAACAAAGTTCAACAACTTCGACTACACTCGAAGTAAGGGATTAATCACACGAGGTGAGGAGGCATTATGGTGTTTCTTGGTCTAGTCTTCGACGCTGCAGAACTTCTTGTAAGCCCTATGTACCTAACATAAATTCACCTTGAACTTGTGCAGGAGAAAGTACATATGTGTAGTTTTATTACATAAAGCGATCGCGACTCTCGCCAGGAGTTGAAGACCTTTGAAAACGGGTGCAACTTGCAATTGGCAATGTTTTTGGAATTCCGGATATGGTTGTGAGCGATTCCGGTGCCGCACCTGTCCACTGCTGTCCTTTTATTCTAGCTTTATATGTGATTCTCGGGAGTTTCTGTGCTGTATTCACGTGTATAAGTAGTCTACATTGTATGTATCTACTCATCCATTTGCCTTGCCCCGCCCCAATCTACTGCCTGATGCAACTGGCCCTTGATGTTGTTGAGCGTGTGCCGCGTTTTTTAACAGGCAACAGTCAAGGAAATGGATATGGACAGTGTCGACATGGGCCGCTTTTGAAAACACTGACATTTGCAGCCATATTAATGTGACTGACGCCGCCGTGTCGACACCTTTGAAAACATTGACATTTTGCAGCCTGAGGCATTGAACATTTCCTATCTTAATGCAACAGACAGCGTCGACACTTCCAAAAACACTATTGTGATGACGAAGGGGTTACTGTGTTAGGAAGATCTATGCTATATCTAATTCAGCGAGTAACTCAGTGAAGAAACAAATGCTATTGAGATGTGGGGTAGGATGACGAAGAGGTTACCGAAAGAAGATCTGGGCAAAAATCTAATACAGAAGTGGCGTGGGACACGGAGGGAATGTGCATTATAGTGTATGGAAATTAGTAAAGTGGTGTGCGACCTCAAGCAAAATTGTGCAAGATATCAAACTGATAGAAACAAACTGTTAACTTCAGGGGATGGTCGCCCTCTATCTTGACGACTGGAAGTCATTGTATGCGCACTCAATGAAAAAGTTGGCAAACGAACCTATCGCGGAACGAGCTAATAGATTTCAATGACTTCAAGGGCGACCGAGGGTCAAATGGTGTTCCGGGCGCAGTCATACTGGGTGATTCCACAGGTACTGTCGTATGTCCACACGTAGGACAGGGGCTTGATAAGTGTGGCGCATCGAAATGTCCACCATGCACTACTTGCACAGGCACAAGGGACAAAGTCTCTGGAGCGCAAGCCCGAGGGGAAACCAAATTGGGACTAAGAAATTCGTCCGGGATATGAGCACTTCTAGAATATGGCCCCGACGTTACCGTTTCTCCGTGGGGCGAAGAAAACAAATTTGAAGGGAGTGTCGAGGAGGAAGTTGGTGACTTTTGCTCTGTTGTCTGCTTGCCTAGATTTAAGACGCGACCGGAATGATTCCCTGATTGCGCCAATGTAGCATCAAACACATTCTCTGGGGTAAAGAAGAGAGGAGATGCCAGTGGGCTGAGGGATTGGTCTGACACTAGAGGGGAAGCAGATGGGGATACACCAGTATATGGAGAAGGTCGATTTGAGTATTTCCGATATTCATTTGTCTGCGTCTCTAGCTTCAAACTGTCACCGAAGGACTTCGACAGAGAGGTAGGTGACAACTCTTCAGTATCACTAGGGTACGATGAGATGTCTGACGGCGTTCGGACTACTACGTGGGGCTTGGTATGCCGTTCGGTTCTAGAAGAAACATTAGGGGAAGACTCTGAAAAGGGCGGGCCTCGGGTGTATGTCGCGCTTGGATGCAATACTGTGGGTTGTAGTGCCCTGGCCATGGCTGATGGGCTAGCTGGTAGAGGAGACCGTCGAGACCGTGGAGTTTCCAGCACTCTCGGCGAGCTCCTCCCAGACAAGGCAGAGTGCACAACCTCGCGCGACAAAGTCGAGCTTTTTGGGGAGCTGGCTTCGGAGTCCGACTCATTTGAACCACTTCCAACGACTTTGGTGCTTCCACTGTCCCTTGCGTGTGTGAAAACGCGGCGAGCTTCTTCCTCGGTATTGTAACTTTCGTGTAGTGCTCCCGGGACTCCGTTTATGTGTGGTGCTGCATTTAACCTTAACAATTATTTCAATAGATTGAAGAGGGGAGATGGTCTAGAACTTTACCAGGTATCATAGACGCCTGGGCACTTCCCGACGATAACAACATACCACTTCTTGGCCTTTTTTGCCATACCTTAATTCGCAGAATCAAGAAGGGTCCTAACGTTGAACCAAGTACGAGAGCAAGTTATGAACGAGTCTGGGTCAAACGGAGAAATTTTTGATAACCATTGACTATTTATGGTTTTTTCTTGTCTTATGTAAAGGTGTGCTTGCTTTGTACAGCACCTAGGTGCACGGTGACTCGTACAGGTGCTCAAAGTCGGCGGCAAGGTGGAGTGGTCCTAGCATGTTGTATATAAGTCTGTCGAAAGAAGCCGCAAAGCCGCAACGTTGTTTCCTAGCATAGGCAAGGGATGACAACATGGCAAGAGACGCCAATCTTCGGGAAAAGGTACCATGGTTGAGACAGATTCAAGAAGGGTCTTTCGGTTGCGCGTGTTCTTATATATGGTGCATTAAATAGTACGGGAAGTCGTTTGGCTGCAACAAATTGAAGCAAAATTGAAGCGAGGCTTGGTTGATTTTACTAAATTTAAAATTAGAGTCAAGTGATCAAATAAGTATGTGTGACATATTGTGACCAGACGTGTCTTCCTTGTTCTTGTCACGTTGAACTACCACCATGGCTCCTCATGACGATCTTCTCCACAGTATCTGCCATTCTGAAGAAACGCTAAGCGCCGCACAATCTATCCTACATTCTGCCCTGCACAAAACTCGTCCAGGCTCCGGATACGAGCTTGGGCCTCACAAAACCGGTCTTCCTGCGATATGTGCATACATAGCTTCATCAAGGTAAGAATGTCAATCGAGGGCATATGTCGCTACTAAGCCGAACAGGCTTAATAACACAGAAGTGACGCGTAAAAACGCGCAAATTGCCTCGTGCTTAAAAGCAATCGACTTTGATAAAACCCTCGACACAGTCCAGGCCGCCATCGGTGGTACTAGAAGAACGAGGGGCAGAGGAGTCATGTACGAAACGCTCTTACAACAATATGGACCAACTCTCGATCATCAACAGTTTAAAGAGTGGACGGCTACTGCAAAAAGGGCATTGCTTCAGAGTGATAGTAGGTTCGGCGACGACAGTGATGTGCCGGAGTTGAAATACGCGATATTCTACTGGACTTTCAACGTCGCTACTGTGAGTTTTGAATTATAATTGATGATTACTACAAGCCCTTTATTCATGATATCTTGTACATAGGGCAAGAACCCAGGCACGCAACAGGACTTCGCGGCTGAACATTGCGTTCCTGCAAAATTACTCACCAAATATCTAACCAAAATGAACAGCTCCTGCTCCTCACTCAAAACTCGGATTCAAAACGACGTCAAAGAGAAGCACTCGCCTACGAAAGCGAGCGTCACACACACGCCACGCCGAACTCCCAAGAAACCCGCTCGTATTCTCCCCTCGCGCGATTCGCCAACAAAACGTAAAGTCGCAGAGCCGCCCGTTCAATCAGAGTCTGATGACGAAATGATCTTTCCCGAGACGCCGAGCAAAAAGAGAAAGACCAAATCGCCAGAGAAACCAGCCATAGGGTCGTCCATCAAATCTGCCTTCCCGTCAGTTGCTTCGTCCCCCCGTGTCTCACCTCGAGCCCTGTTTCATCAAGAAGCTCAGCCTATGGATGTTGACACAATTGCTATTTATCCACTCCAGGAAGAGAGCGAAGAAGAGGAAATGGCGGTTCGGCGACGATTCCGTCCAGTCTATCTCGACCACAAAGAGTGGTACTCTGCTGACAAACGCGTAAAACGCTTGTGGAGACAGGCAGAACAGTACAAAAACATGATGGTGGAGCTGCACGGACATCCTTTTACAATTATACCCACTTAGGTATCGTTCAAATCATCCATACATCCATAAATTTGCAGATCTCCGCGATGAACTGTGCGTGATGTTCATTATATATAGATAATCTCAGCACCTAAGGCGTCACAATCGGTACTTTGCATCCGAAGCCAGATCAGCTCTCGACTTGATGATTATGCCTCTTTGACTGGTGCTGCTGTGCTGCTCGAAGGCCAGATTGCTCACATTGAGATCTTCCCTCTTTAGTCTAGTGACCTGCATTGATGTCGAGAAGAAACTCGAATCTGCCCAAGGAATGTTTCCGTGATATTCCCCTCAATGTTAAACTGAGCGTATTCGGATTATTATGTCTATAGGTCGTTATGGGTATCAGCAGTGAAGTTACTAGTGGCGTCTGAATAGCACGAGGAACTACGCAATTTAGAAGGTAATGACATATCATACTTACACCGCGATATAACCACGATTGGTGGAACGTCGGGGACGTACGGAAGAACAAAGGTGACTGACAACATCACTAAGCATATAGGGAACTTCCTTCCAGAAATCACGGTGTCTAATCAAAGTCAGAAAGAAATCCTGTTAAAGTGAGGCCACCAACGCACGGTAAAAGGTCTGCGCCACGAGCACCATAGGTCGAGTAATTGTAATACGCGCCTAAACCGAAATATGCAGCAAAAGCGAGGATAAGCCTGGACAGATCCTTGAGCGTTAGAAGCTTTAACTAAGTGACTAGAGGGAGCTTACACAAGGAAAAACCAGCCAATACCACTACCTCCCCTTTCGGTCTTGTCGTCTTGGGGTTGTTTATCGTCAGGCAGGTTGTCCGGATCATCGTTGCCAGTCTTGTCACCATCAGAAGGGCAGCCAGCGGGTGCACTCCATTCAACTGCTACTTGTGAACCATCATAAGATTTGAAGATAGGATCGGAAGTTCCGTCAGGACTGCATAGTATTGTGAGGTGAAGCGACTGGTGTACTGGCGTTGCGTTTGCAGGATGTGGATATTCGGGGCCGGTCGAGATGACCGTCAAGTGTTTTGATGCTAATGTGTTGTGGTGAGAGAGCTAGAAAGAAACGGCGGCGGGTGAACCCACATGATGACCCGGATTCGAACGCTAGGTCCTGTAACGACGCCGACATTAATGGGATTACGGATATTATGCGATCATTTTCGTCTGGTTTGCTGTTTATTTGCGTCAGGCATGCTCTTGTACCGATCGCACACTGGTAGGTACACAGGGCAGAATTAGCCAAACTCTGGACAGGCACATGAGTAATGATGACGCGCACCTGATCCCCTTCCGCCACATTCTCCTGTTTCTTCAACTCAGCACACAAGTCAAACCTCAGGAGGTCAACAGTAGAGGTAGGCGACGTGTCGCGCTTTTGACTGGCCGTGTGCTCTCCCGCAAGGGATGTTAAATCGAACTTGACACCGTCGACCGTCATTCGGCAGTCAAATTCGTCGTCTGCATAGGTGAACGGTGCCGCAATCAGCAGAAGAAATAGCAAAGCATAGGGTGGAATGGAGTGTCGCCGTAAGATCATAAGGACAGATATGAAATGAAGTAAGGCCCTTGGCAGTTGTGGCGGCGCGGTGACCTTTGTTAGGTTATGACCTCTAAATCAAACTTGCGTGACAACAGTTCACTGAAACCTTTCTGGGAAGCGTGGAGCCAAGATTGCTGATCATGAGCGCTGAGCGCTAGCATGAGCGCTGAATGGCTCAACACTAACAAAATACCTCAAAATTTTGGCCACCCTGAAAACTCATGGGAAAAACATCGGAAGGTCGTTTTTGAGCGTATTTCGATGTTCTGAGCTCATATATGAAGTCAGATTTTCCTCAAAAAAATCCTGGTCACAAAATATCAAATTTGTTGTGTTTGATTGTCGTACATAGCATGTCAAAGCCAATTCCGAGTCCATACTACATCCTGCGTATACATCCTGGCCCGCCAATCATAGTTTCCGAACTAATGTATATTTTCCGCCATTCACAGTTAAACTGTTATCCGAACCGTCAACAATTGGAAAAACCTTTCCATCCATCTGGATGAGTCCTGTGCCAGGTAGCTGCACATTTCCTTGGGTACCCTTTGGCACATCCAACGTCAGCGTAAAGGTGCCGTCATTTATATTCCACTTGACCCCAAACCAGCCCAGTGCAGTTTCAAAGCCGCCTTCTGCAGCTTCCAAACCGCTCGGAATTGGAGCTACGGACCACGTTGCACCTTGAGCGGAGGTGATCTGTAAACCAAGAACAAAAAACGTCAAGGCTGGAGTTGGCCCTGTTGCCCAGCCGTGACTATGGCTTGTATACGAATGATCAAGGTTATAGCCTGCAGCAGCACGATATCTGTAAAACTTGATGGATAATCCCACTGTGAATTGGCAGCACGACTCACCCTAGGGAACCATTGCGCGTAAAGCCTTCTAATAGAGTGGATTTTACCGAAAGGTCCGTGTAAAGCATATAACCCCACTAAACCACTAGTGTCAAAGTTTTGCACGAGGCACGTACTAGTGCCTTACTATTTCACTCACCTCTGAGTGTTATGTGTTGGCGAGAGGATTGAACATATTTATGCACATACCTCGACGTAAAAGATCCAATGCTCGTTCTCCTTGCCCGGATATAAAATGTGCTTGGACCTAAATCATTTTAGTTGCGAGTCGGAAGTAACTTCATGGCCTAACCTCAAATCCACCCACAAACGGAATAATTGTATCGTTAAGTTCAGGGCTCAATGGCCCAATGTCAGTCCAGAAGTCGGTCAAGCCCGTGCTGATGGCCGTATTCTGCGATGGAGAGTTTGTGACATTGAAGAGCACTGCCAAGGAATTGCCGTCTTGGGGATGCAGCGTAGAAGTGGGATTGTCCTTGAACATTCCAGCTGTGTCGTCCCATAACAGTCTGTTGTACGCTCCCTTTAGATCCGTTGCGTTGGCTGAATATATAGCTGCCAATTCTGAAAGGCCAAGGCGTTCTGCGAGGTCTGCCGCAGTAATCAGCACCTATTACAGCCATGACATAGTAAGACGACATGATCATGGTCAACGGTGAGAGACGGATTACCTGGTATAGGATAGCATTTGCAGCAGAATTATATCCTTGGCCATTGTCACGTCCCCAGTCATTGGAAAACCCCGGAGGGACGTTCATTAATCCTGTCGAATCTACTTGACCCTCCAAAAATGCTAAAGCCTTGGTGTAATTTCCCCAAACAGTCTGTACAAAGGCGAGATCCCCGGTATACAGATAATAATTGTAGGTACCGATCAGCGACCACCCTATGTAGGTGTCGCTACCTCTGGCGTTGATTGGTGGACCAGAATACTGGAGAGCGCCAGTGACAAGGTCTTGTGTAGAAAACATGACGGTTAGAGCATTCTTTGTGGGTAAAAGGTCGTTCAGTGCAACGAATTCCGTATGTGAAGATATGCCCATATCCCCTGTAGGTAGACATCATTCGTGTTCAAGCAGCGAGTAAGCGTAAGGCCCCTTTACCTGGCCAAATGTTCCTGACAACCCTTAGCATGACTGACCATCAAGGCACGAAGGGAAAACCTACCTATCACGTTTGGCGCCGTCGACAAGAATAGGACCATCTACCGGACCACCAGATGCGTTATTCGCCCATCCTTGAGGAGTTGAAGGCATGTCAAAGGGATTGCAAGGACAAGAAAATGACCTTACCGCTTGGCAAAGGACAGGGCTGTTGACGAGCCTGATGGGAATCGATAGTGTTAGTTTGCACTGTATACGCTCCGGCATACCAGAGTTTGGTCAGAAATTCGGAATCGTGGAACACAGGATCACGAGTAAAGAAATATCCGTTGTATGCCCTTAGATCATTCCAATGGGGCATCCAGGTGGTATGAACGGACACATTTGAGATAGTAACAGGATCGTTGGTGTTGGAGACGATGGTGAGGTACCTGAACCCGCCTCGTTGCTCCCCGATTGTCTGGGTAAATGTACCAGGAGAAAGGGGAAAGGGCAACTTTTGAACACCATCGGAATTCATGGTGGTGACAGCATGACAAGAATCATCGGATTGTAAAGGACTGATGAACTCAGAAGACTCCGTAAAGGAAACGGCAAGTGAAGACTGTGATGTTACTTTGTTCACATTGAGCGAAACCATTCCGCCGACCTGAAGTAGCCATCAGTTAAAATGCATTGCTTTGATAGGAATGATTGCTTTTGAACCTCTTGTCCAAAGTCCAGGACAATATATGAGCCATTTCCGGCGAGGATGGCAGACCCATCATGAGGAGCAACCAGTTGTTCAGGAGTTTCTATCCATCCATTACTTGAGTGTAGTAGCTTCGGCCGCACAGTTCTGCTTGAAGGGGCATAATTGAAGGCGTCCCATGGCCCAAGGGGAGCACGGGCGTCAACGTCGAGGGAGAGCAGACAAAATATGAAGAGATGGAGAAAGGAATGCATAGCTTGGGAGTAGACTGTGCTACATCTCCCTTTTATAAACGCATAGGTCGGAAAGAAGATTTGAAGATATGAATAAGCTGGCGTTATGACACCTTCGCTTCCTTGAAAGTAAAGCTAAACCAGTCATGAGTTCCAGACGACTTATGAAGGTTTCACACGACAACACACGGTGGCAGGAAGAAACCAGTCATTTGATCGTTCTCTAGCGTATCGAACAAATCAGTAACTACTCGTAGACAAAAGGATTCCATCGCATGACTCTTAGCACACAAGTTTCGCCCCGAAACGTACGTCACAAAAATTCAGTCAATCGAGGTATAGTGGAAGGGTTAAATCAACATCCTCCCTGCGGCGCTGCCATGATCCACTGGGATCGCCTGTGAAATACTGTTTAGGCGTCTCTTGCCGAAGACCTTGGGAGTGGGCGAGACCGTAGTTGAGGTCTAACGGATGCCAACGCAGCCTACGACCAATATTGGAGTAGAAGAGGTCATCTCCTACATCGCTCAGGCGCCTCTTCTGACCTCGAGGAGAGGCTGGAGCCTTTCCCTTCCCCTTCGCGTCATCAACTTTCTCAACTTCTCCATCAGATGAGTTGTACAGCTGTGAGCAGTGCTCCGAGTTCCTTAAGTCCTCTACCACATCAGCATGTATATGGTCACGAAGATAGCCGTTCACGAGTGCCAAGAAACGGGAATCAGGGAGTGCACGCAATGGGGAATCAAAGAAGCCGGCACTGGCAGACAATGTTGCTTGTAATCTAGTGTCAGTCTCTCGTAAACGTTGCTCAATGGCTACAAGTTCTTCGAGGTCGTTTTCAAGATAGTTCTAAGTTTCATGATACTCATTGAGTACTCAGCAAGTACCATTTATCTGTCATGACAGCACTCACATGGCTTTGCATTGGAGGACTAGGAGACTGAGGGGAGGCAGTCCCATTGTCGGTGTCGTTAACGGACGGACGCTCTGGGGAGTTTTTGGGGCTCGCCATATGTTGTGGGGAAGCACGGCGACCTTGAAGCTTTATATATACGACGAAGGCCGCGTTCTGATCCATCGAAGTCTCGAGGCGATGCCGGTTATGTAAAGACAGAGATCAGAGTAGCGATGAGGGACCTCGGTCATGAATAACATGAGGCCTGCGGAGAGGTTCAGAGGTAAAAGGTGAGCAGTCCGAATCGGAACTGCACAAAGCACAAACCCGGGCCGCCCGGGGCGGTTACATCACGTGAAACGCGCGTCCATAAAGCATTCGCCGTGTCCCTTTCCTCAGTCCTTGTATTCAACGCGATGGCAGGCCTCGAAAATCTCATTTCTTCTATCTATCACGAAAAGCAACAGCATGGATCCATGTTATGTGCCCAACACGCCCTCAATAACCTCTTGCGTACGTCGTAATCTTCTCCTAACATCCCTGCAGCTCACCCCCAGTCTCTAGAGGGGAACTACGTGAGCTTTGGCCCCCGATATCAAGGCTCATCATCTAATGGCCTCTAGTTTACTGCTCCCGACCTTTCAGATATCGCAAAAGACTTGGATGCCCTCGAGCACAGTTATGATGGTGCCCACTCGGGCAGCACTAACATGGACGACACAGGTACATCGTGGCGTTGGATCCGTCAAGCGCTGTCTCATTAGCCTTTGTACCACAGGTTTCTTCTCTGTGCAAGTCTTGGAAAATGCGCTCACTGTCTGGGGTTTGAAGTGAAAGATTTCACCGGATCTGGAGAGCTCACTCGCTGAAATCTCGTTCTAGTCTTACACGGTGGCGCCGAGAAAACATGCGTCAATACCAGGATAGCCCACAGTAAGTTTGCCTATGTATCGCATTTTGGCCACATCCTGATTGGCTGGCAAGGACCCAACTAGCCTTTATTCTCAACCTAGAACAACATTGGTTTACCCTTCGACGTTTTGGGCATGCTGAACCCAATATCAATGATGATACAGGAAACGGACACTGGTTCAACCTGAATTCTTTCTTCTCTGGACCAGAATGGATTGGGAAACTTTACCTTGGACTGGTGTTGCAGCAAGCTGAGAGTGAAGGTGTGTAATGTATCTCTCTACTTCCCATAACAGATCAAACCCAGATCTTCTCCCAGGCTATTCAGTATTTGCAGTGACTCAAGTCGACCCTTCTGCGCCTCTTTGTTTGCCTCGTACTGTCGCTGATGAGATCGCTTCGACTCTCCCTGAACCAACGTCCTCAAATCCTCGCGTAGTCTCAAACACATCAGCGGGGGCGTCCACCTCTGTGCCTGGCGGCCCTATTCGTATCGAGGGTCTCGAAGATGAGGATTATGAGCTGCAGGCCGCGTTGCAAGCATCTCTTACGGGCAATCAATACAATTATTTCAACGTCGAGCCTCTTCAGCTGCCCCCTGGTTTACGAACTTTTGCTCCACTTCCTCCTGAGAATACAGAAGAGGTTGGACAGCCAACATTGCACCCTCAGTCCAATGAATCGGACGATGATCCATCATCTTCAGAAGAGCAAGGGGAAGAGGACCCAGTTGCAGCGAGCATGGCCCGCAGTAGGCTCATGCTGCAGCACGTGAGGGCGCATCAAGAAGCTGCTCAGAGAGAACTATGGGATGGAGGTGAGGCTGATGCAGCTCTTGAGGCGAGGCAGGCGGAACGTCGAAGGCAAGAGGAGGATGAGGCCGAGCAACTTCGACGTGCTATTGCAGAGAGTGCAGCATTAGCGCAAGCTGAAGGGTATGCACCTCCCGTCGATGACGACGAGGAGTTGGATGTTATGGATGTCGATCGGCCCGATCCCGAACCCCTGCAGGGCTCCTATACCCCGGCTGGTCATAGTGGAGGTGATAGGGTGTACGACGACGACGACGCGGAATTGCAGGCAGCTCTTAAAGCCTCTTTAGAGCACGTTCCGCAGAATTGGGAATTCCCAGAGCTACCATCTGGACCCTCGCCTTCCCATCCCGTCTCCGTGCCAACTCCTGCAGAAGTTAGGCGGACGGAAGATAACAAGGAGGCAGATGATACGGAATCTGTCCTTTCGGCTGAGGCAGACGAAAATGCGACCACTGATGCTCCTGCGGAAGTGGTTAGTGTGGATGAACTAAGGCGGAGACGATTGGCAAGGTTTGGGATATGAGTCTCCTGTGTTCAGCAGAGTCGTGGGATAGCATTAATATCAGCCAGAATACTTTAGAATATATTGATATCAATTACAAGTGGTACATAAACAAGAGATGGTGGCTCGAAATGATTATGGGCTTTGTACGATAGAAACGTGAAGTGGAGTGCATCCAAATTTTATACATGCCAGGTAATGATACAGTGAAGTAAAGTGTAGTCCTCCAGAAAAGTCATATGCATTAAGATACAGGAAGAGGGGGATTGGTATCATCAGGGCTGCGGGCATATTGTCGACGTTTTGCAAAGCGAAGGTATCGCGAGAAACGATTTCCGGGGTTCGAGACAGTCTGACTGGGACTCGTGTGGCTCTGGTCTTCGTCCTCATCGCGATGGCCACCCGTCAAGTCACCTGAAATGATGTTTTCCAAGGCGAGGAAGTCTAACAAACCCAGATTCAATGTGAAATACAGCGAGACTTAGAGAGAAATTTACCTTCTCGACAGATAGGGCAAGAACTGGACAACTCCAACAACCAGGGATCAACACAAGATTGATGGAATCGATGCTTGCCCTCACAGGGAAGGAGACGGAGGTCGTCTCCTTCTTCAAAATCCATGATGCATATTGGACAAGTTTCGCGACCAATCGAGGCAGGGACGACATCGTTGTGTTTCTGTTCCGTTCCTCGAGAAGAGCCCTCTCCACCACCTGCCGAATGAGAAGATATATCAACAGGGGAAGACGGGGAAATTGGTGTTGATTGGTAGGCTGTTGGAGTGTGTTCTGTACTGGCGCTAGTATCCTCTATTGTTTCGATCATTTCATTTTCATCAGTCTTGGGTTGGAGTCTATCCTGGCCATCCATGCGAATGAGTCGCAATTGCTTTAATTCCAAGGTTGTGCTATCCTCGCTCTGTGCAAAGATATTCTTTGCAGGCATATGATGTGATTCGATGTCTGTGGACGTGCTCGTCGCAACGTCACTGTTTCCGAATTTAACGACGGGAAATGTGTCGAGGATAGCGCGCGTCAATCCTCGCGCGCGACTTTGGCCCAAGCTACCTCTGCCACGCGCTCGTGGCCCGTATCGCTCTGGATGGCGGATCGCCCTTACCGCCTAGTCTGTCGAGTCAGCACTTACTTCACTTGATAGAGAAAGAGCAACGAACGCCGGTGATGATCACGATACAGAACAAAGCAGAGACACACCCTGTTATGGCATAGAGAATAATCCTGATTGCGTAAATGCACATTAATGCAACACAAGACGCGCAGAACGACACCTACATAGCTAGATTGGTGTTCGTTTTTTGTGAAGACGACGCATCTACGGAACCATTGATCGTGGATGGATTATCCAGCTGTATCGACGAATTGTAGGCCTGGAGCATGGCAAAGAGATAACCCGGTGCAGGGGGCGTGCCATCTTGAAGCGTCGTATTCATCACCGTTGCAGAATCGTTCAGACGTTGGGAGTCATAAACGCCGTAAATACTCTCGTTGGTTGGACCGAATTGACCGAATTGATACTGAATCAGAGACGCGCTGGTCAAGCTCTGAGTGGAAAAGATGTCGAATACTTGGTCAAAAGTAGCTGGATCCGCATATTCTGGATTGATGACACAGGCAAGAGAATATTCGGAGTACAGAAGCTTTCAGACCAATCTCAGGTGCGACAACTTCCATATATATATATATATAATGCACTCACGGCGGCAACTGCACCCTTGTCGCGAGCGAGTGTAAATACGTCTTCCTCTTGAGATACATTTGTAGCATTGAAATCACAGGATACCATTGCAATCCAGGGAGTGAGAGCTGTAGAAACTATTAGAAACTGAAATGGTAGTATGAAAAGATGGGTTGACTTACTCGGTGGCGTCGTGTCGTTGACCTTCGCCTCAGAGAAATGAACCAAAGCTCCCTATGACGACGAGTCAGTCGCGTCTCAGAAACCATAGAGCTTTGTTACTTTGCTAGTGCCCTGACTGCCATAACCAGCGAGTTGATATGAGACGTTTTGAGAATAATAGCTGTATGGGGATTGGGTGAGGATTTCCGAGGTTTAATCGACATGACGAGGATGTTACCCGTTGGGATACCACCTCAGATACAACTTCGAGATGTCGGTGACATTCAGTCCACCTTCAATAGCCTCCTGAGAAGAGTTGGTGGGCTGCGCGGGTACGTATGCGAGTGTCTTGAGGCAACCGAACAAGAGCACGACAAGGAAGACAAGAGGCAATCGTATGCTCGCCAACGACTCGGCCATCTGGACGACGGGGAGGAAAGGGTTGAGCAAGGAGCCAGGATAACACAGAGGATGGCCTGTGGGAGGAATGCTGCAGCAACAACTCACATGTGGCCGGAACGTTTCACACTGTTCGTCCCGCAACAAGTCTCAAATGGCAATTCAGATCACCGACTCATCCGGTCCGCAGTTTTAACCCTTTTTCGCACTCGGCTCTCCTGTAAGTCGACGGAACAGCATTTCTTTTGAAGCTCTGGGAGCCGCGTTGAAGGATGTCGACTCACAAATTATGAATCCAGTTGGACGCCAGGGGCCGCGTCTTATTGATCATAAAACGTCTATGGTACTTCAGTATGCTTCCGTGCGCCCCTTGAACATACTCAATGACATCATGATGCCGTACCCAGTTATCTCGAGGTATCAAGGAGAATGCAGTCAGAACTAAAGACTCAAACGCCAGTGAGGTCGACGTCACGTTCAACGTTTAGTTGGTGCATGCATATGTCATGTTGAACCCATCCAAGTCAATGCTATATACTGGTATCGATACCCTAGCAAGATATGTGGTCAAGCCCAAACCAGTTTACCTAACTACCTACTAACTACGTATGAGTATAATCCTTCAAATGATGAGTCTAGCTATAAACCAACTGCCAATCTTACAACAACTGTCCAAGTGGGGTCGACTCCGCCGGATACCCGTTTGTCGTGTCATAAACCAAAGTACCTCGAAGGTAAGTCTTCTCTACTTTACCTCGAAGTTTCATCCCAACGTATGGGGATATCTTGTTCTTGAAGTTCAAATACTTTTTCGTAACCTGGATAGGAAAGTGATGAGCTAGTGATTATATTGCCATGGCTATTGGTTGAACACACCGTGTATTCTGCATCAGCATCCCAAATAACGAAGTCTCCGTCGAGGCCTACCTTTAACTGACCTTTCAAGTGACCAAGTCCAGCGTGCTTGGCGCTATTCAAACTTGTCCACCGAATGATTTCAGCAATAGAGATGCCTCGACGTTGCCCTTCGGTCCAAAGAAGGCTCAAGCCCAAGCCCAGTGTGCTGATTCCTCCCCAGGCACCCATGATATCACCTTCATCGAGCTTCTTTAGTTCAGCAACGCATGGACTATGATCAGAGACGACACAATCAATGAGGCCTTCTTTGAGACCGTCCCACAAAAGATCTTGATTCGCGCCTTCCCGGACAGGGGGACAACACTTGAACTCAGGGCGTCCGTCGGGTATGTTGTTCGTAGACAGACAGAGGTAGTGAAAGCAAGTCTCCACGGTCAGATTAAGCCCAGTTGATCGGGCAGCACGGATTAGGGGAAGAGCCGATGAAGCAGATAGGTGGACGACGTGGCATCGCAAAGCAGGGTATTTCTTCTGGAGGGATGTGATGAGAGAGATGGCATCCGTCTCCAACTTCTGAGGTCGTGAGTCCAGAAATGTGGAATACAAGGTATTATCATCAGAATCATTCTCAGAGGAGCTAGCAGAACCCAGCTCAGCATGAAATAACAGAACGGTAGAGGTATTCTGACGATCATTTAAGATTAATCGCTCAGACTAGAGTAGCATTACGTACCTGTAGTTCAGCCATCGATAGCTCGAGATCTTCTGCGGACACGCATGGGAACTCCTGTATACATATAACAGGCTTCCAGCATACGTTGATAGGCATACAAACTCTCGTACTTACATCAACACCACTTTCTATCAGAAAACATTTGAAGCCTTTTATGCCTTCCTCGAGGAGAGGCTTGAGGTCTCCCTATGGAGACTAAAATTACACCCAACTAATGCTGATAATGGATAAACGAACCTGGTTGCCCGGAATAACACCGCCCCAAAAAGCAACATCGGAAAAACACTGTCTCTGTGCGGCGTTTGTCTTTAGCTTCAAATGGTCCACAGTTGTTGTTGGCGGGATGGAATTGAGTGGCATGTCGACAACGGTGGTGACTCCTCCAGATATGGCAGCTTTGGTCCCGGTCCAGAAGCCTTCCCAATCACTGCGGCCTGGCTCATTGAGATGGACATGGGAGCTATATGGTCATGAATTGTCATCAATGCGACCTCAGCGTAGCAAAACAACACACTCGACGAGACCCGGCAGGACAATTTTGTCGCCGGCATCTATCCATCGGACGTTGGGGTCATCAGATGGTGCGTTTGTGGCTTGATAACTGCGGATAATATTAGTTATCTTTCCGGTGGAGAGATCTACTGTAAAGGTTGCAGGGACAGGAGAGGGGACGTCTGGAAGGAGAACATTGCGACCTGTGCAAATGAGGATCATCGGAGAGGATGGACAACCTGTAACATGTATCAGCGAGCGCGGCTTGAGCCCACATCTCGCATCAAGGGCCGTTTAAGCATGAATCACGACCCTTTAGTATGTCATTCTTCCACAATACTTTGCATACGTCCTTGTCTTGTCTTCGCATGTTCTACTGTGACTAGCTGTCGCTTCTATCGCGACTCTGATATGTGAAGGATGGATACGTCGATGGACCTGCATCCTCGGTTCACATTTATGATGCGCCGATGATATCTCCATCCCATATTTTGTGATGGATTTTTGATATCTGTCACAAGTGTATATAGTGGTACTTGTATATCAATCAAATCGCCACCAAGTTCCTTGGGAAGTAGCGCAAAACACGCCCACCATGCCCAGTCACTACGACGGACCCGCCGCCGGCCAGCAGGATCTCGCTCCCCGTCGTCTACCCCCTGTCCCCCTCTCTCCTGCTCTTCGTTCTTCTCTTCGCCCTGAGCGCCCTACGTCGCGTCCGTTGCCCATAGTCCCGCGTCCTCTCTCGTGCAAACAGTGCAAGACGTGCATTACTTCCAGTCACGTTTTGCTTCCTCTATCCGCCGTGGGTTTACTCTTTGTGATCATCTTTGGGTCGATCTCAGCCTATCACCCTAGTACCCCCCAGATTCTCGCATGTTCAAGGGGTTCTCAGGAAAAGCCTCTCTCTTCACGGAAACGTACGCCGATCACTAATTGGCCTCACTATTCAGTCTTAATTCTTGTTTAGATACAATGTCAAACTAGCCCGTCCGGCCGTTCAGCTTATGGCTACTGGCGCTCATACCATGCAAGAAATCACCTGTTCGACATGCTCATCTTATCTCGGATGGAAGATCATACGCGCACACGAGAGCTCCGAGAAATGGAAAGAGGGAAATTATTTACTTGAACTTGAAAACTTGTTCCACAATACCGACGATTTCACCCCTTTCGCCCGTATGGACCGGAGGAACTCCTCGGACACTGAGGACTCCGACTATAGTCCCTAGCTGAATGCTGAATGCTGAATTTACGCAATGGACAGGAATCTTAAATGTATACTATGTATTTGAGAACTAACTTATCAATAATTTACTGCTTGCCTGTAATATCGCTACACTAGTATTGTACCCAGCTACTGCCAGTACACTAGTATACTGCAGAAGGCTTCCAATTGAATGCAAAAATTGGCGTTATGGCTGTCCCACGTGTCAACATCGATGGATGTGATGGCATAAGTTTGCCGTTCAATAGCAACGAGAGACGTCAAGCTACATACAGCCTCTCACTCCATGACCCATACCCTATCTCCCGAGAAATGATTGCGGAGAAGCCTTCTATTACAACTCTGGCTAAGGATGATTCATTAGCGTCTTTACGCTCACCTGACGTACCAGATTTCATGACGAAGGATCGCGAGGTGCACGAGCCGATTGCCACTGAGACGGAATTCAACGATATTGCCCTCGACGACGACACAGGATTCTCTGCAGTATCTCTGACAAGAGATTCAAGTCCTGACCCGGAATCGTCTTTGAATGACGTCGAGCCTCCGGACACTGCACGCCCCCTGAGTGTGTCGACACCGCTAACAGCCGTATTTAACCCCAATCCAACGAGGACGGGGCACAAGAAGTCAGCTTCAACCACCACCATTCGTTCTGGCAACAATCTACCCTTCATCGTGTCTCGCCTGCAAGATGAACACCGCATGTCACATCGAGGTAGTGTGGATGGTCAACAGAAGCTTCAGGAAGAGTTTGCTCGCCTCCATAAAGAGGAAGAGAAAGCGTCAGAAGAAGCTGTTGCTGGTGGGACAATTGACTGGGGTACGCTCGCTCTCCTTTGTTGATTATTGTGACCTAATCTCAGTTCTGTCAGACTTCTGGGGAGCGGTAATATCTGGTAATCAAGTGAATCGCGTCTGCTTCTTTGTGCATATCTAATTTAGTGGTCGACGGGTCAGACTACCATGGATTTGCGGCCGAACGACCAGAGGAGCTGGCATCCGCCATAGCAAGGGGAATTCCAGATACTTTACGAGGAATGATGTGGCAGCACATGTAAGGGCCATACTTAGCACTTGACATATCTCATCTGTACTTCAGGGCCGCCTCGAAGGACCCAGAGCTTGAAGATGCTTATCTGAAACTATTAAAGGAGACGAGTACACATGAAAAGGCGATAACCCGGGATCTTGGGAGGTACCTCGCATCTCTCTCATATTTTTCAAGGTCGCTCAACAATATTTGAATTGTGCCAGGACATTTCCCCACCATGATTTCTTCAATGATGGACAAGGCATTGGCCAAGAGAATTTATTCAATGTTCTCAAAGCCTACTCACTGTAATTATTAACTCAATAAAGTAGCGCATCCTCTGACATTTTCTACAGGTACGATCCTCAAGTGGGATACTGTCAGGGGCTTCCATTCGTTGTTGCCATATTATTATTGAATGTGAAGGGTTCCTAGACTGACAGGATTATTATACTAACTTTGAGCGAGTAGATGCCAGATGAAGAAGCCTTTTCTCTTCTCGTTCGGCTGATGTACGTTTATGACCTGCGGGGCCATTTCCTACCAGAAATGCCTAAGCTGCAATTACGGCTCGTGAGTACATCTGCACTATCCTGAGATTGTCGTAATAAATGAGTTTCAGTTTCAGGTATTATTTGCAGGGAATCTCAGGGTACTGGGTTTCTAATGATGGCCTTAGTTTGACCGGTTAATTGAGGAGTTGTTACCCGTCCTCCACGTACATTTTCTTCGCCAAGGGATTAAGTCGAGTATGTTTTGCTCACAGTGGTTCCTTACGATGTTCAGCTATCGGTATGTCTGTGTTATCCTTTGCAATGCAACTAGCAAACTAAGTGCATCGCAGATTTCCTCTACCTGTCGTCTTTCGAATATATGACAACTGTCTTGCCAGTGGCATCGAAGCTATCTTTGGCTTCAGTATAATGCTTCTAAAGAAGAACGAGGAGGAACTGTTAGCTTTGAAATTTGATGAGATCCTTGCCTTTCTCAACACCCAATTGTTCGACAAGTACAAGGCAGGTGATGATGTGTGACTCTACATCTTCTTTTGTTCATATTGGTGATCCAGTTGCCATCTCAAGACCAGCACGCGGAAGAAGTAAAGTACGATGCGGACGCCTTTGTTCAGGATGCGGTTGCTCTGCACATCACTCCTTTTATGCTTGACTCGTACCGTCACGAGTATGAAGACCAACTGGTGAGGTGGTTTTCTTTCAATGAAATGTGATTACGGGCACTCATATCTCGCAGCGAGAAACAAATAAACATCTGAATGAGATGGATGAGCTTCGAACGACAAACCGTGCACTATCTTCTCAAGTGTATGTCCCTCTTCTGGTCGTCACATCATTTTCTTACCCAGACGTTGCTCACCATAGAAAAAGCCTTGAAAATAGTCTCGCGCAGCTGAATACGGAGCATGTGGACCTTTTGGTATTCATTTTCGCGTCACTTGGGACGCCGTCTGACAACCGCAAACTTCATTAGAATGAACTCGTCAAGTCTCGTCTACGGAACGAAGAGATGGAAGAGGAGCTTGTCCGGTACAAACTCCTGTAAGTAATGATCAGCATGCTAAAGAGCTCATTCCCTTACTCGAGGTATTCCTAGGTATGCGGAAGCAATGCATGAAAATCAAGACGCCCAGTCGTCGCACCGAATATCCATAGCACAGATGCTGAGGCTAAAACGTGGAAGCAACACATAGAGTTTGATAGACACTGACAGACCCTTCACATTATCAGTGTGGTGGACCTGCACATCTGCTTTGCATTACAAGTATCTCTCGATATCGTCGCCTTGTACTTTCAAGTTGTTGTACTCTACATACCATCTAATCGCCTTTATTGGCACGTGGGATTTGATTGCCGAAGACCCACGTGGAGAGCCCTTGTTCTTGGGAAGGCATGGAGTTGGATTGACTACGGTTTCTACAACGCTCGTCGAGGTCTCCCATTGCCTAGGACGTCGACGACATTTAACTCTTCGAAATGCTGTGGTCCAAGCGCCGCTCTTCTCGTCAAGAGCCGTACACGTCCGGCTCATCTAAATCCCAGCCTGACCAGCAATATCCTGCAGTTCTTCACCGTTCATCGATAGCCACAAACTCCAGCCAACGACCTCCTTTCTCTCCTCTGAATGCGGCTCACCCTCACGGCTCTCAGACCTCGTTGCCTATAACTGACGTCAACCATTCATCTTTAGTCAGTTATTCATTCGTATGATTTTCCACTATTACTTATACAAGTATTGGACAGCAGAGTGCATTTCGTGAGTCGTCGAGCTCTAAGGCCAGAATGTAGGCTATTGTGAACGTAGATATCATAAACCGTTTATCTAACTTTCTCTGAAGGCCGTTAGATTCGAGGCAGGCAAAGCCGAATCGCCGATCGTCTCTCGTCACCGTGTCTTCAACTTCTAAACAAACCCTTCAAATTCCAGACACTTCATCTGGTGATTTGTACACGTACAATTCCTTGAACTCGTTCTCGTTTGGCTCCGCCCAACTACAACAACCTTCCTCATCTCGCCCCATTCACCCCCTCTCTCCGTCTCAAGGAGACGCAGACAGCATTGGCGAAGACCTTCGTTTCGGACAGGCAGACGTTACTCCTCGACCTTCAGTTGTTGCATATGCAGGATCCGACCAACCAGAACCCCCTAAAGCTCAATCACGTTATGGAATCACAGCCCAGAAAAACGGCGAACGTAGTTGGCCTGCGAGAGAATCGGATGCTACTTCTCATGCAGGAACATCATCCGCATCCGCATCCGTAACATCCCTCTCCAGTACTGGCGGCGATTACTCGCGTTCCGGATCTCGCGCGAGCTTCGTTTCAAGCTCTACTAATCAAACATCTGCCGAGCACTCATCGATAACCGATTCAGATGACGACAGAGATCATCATCATCCGTTCACCCCCCATATGACGGTCGTTTCGACCTCACGGAGTACGACTTCAAGCGAAGCGCGTACTACGAGCAATACAGCCGTCGAATTTAGCTCCGACGAAGAGTTTGGCGATTCCGAATACGACTACGACTATTACGATGAAGAGGGGGTGAATATCGAAATTGGCTCTGCTCAGTATGAAGGTAGCGTTGTTACACATAACTGGGATCGCGACTTCTATGTGGGTGGCAATGGTTCTGGCAGCATAAGAAGCGGTTTCAACTACACAGAAAGAAGGGGGAGCAACCCCATAGCAATTCCTGGGGCTACGCCCTTGGAGGATACTTCGATATTCGTCACCAGCAGGAACAGAGAAGATAGTATGGCGACCCTGCGTCGACCGAGTCGAAGTTTGGATGATGAATTTTTGAAGATGGGCCTTGCGCGAGCCACAAATCAAACAACAGCAGGACAACCGCTGCAATCCCCAGTGTCCGTGCCAGGTAGCGATGGCGACTGGAGAGTGTTAGAGGAGAGGAGCAAGACGATAGAGGAGAGGAGCAAAACAAGAGACCTGATGAGGGATATCGCAAGGGATCCCCTGTTGACAGCTTCTCCTTCCGGTTCTACAGATGCTGAGTATCTTTCTTCCAATCCGACTGCACCTCCTCCCGCCATGGATGACTTCGACCTCGACTGGGCTCAAATGCAGAGAGGAATCACAGGACTGGATCCTAGCGCGTTAGGCGATATCGTCGGAAACTCCGGACATGCTTCAGGTTCAAATGATCGTAGACCCTCAGCCGCTAGTGTTGGTGGTGCGAAATGGCTTCTCTCGTGGACTAAAGATGCAAGACGGCCCAGTGCTGCTACCGTGTCAAGCTATGGTGGTGACACATTTGGTAAAGCTATTCGCGATTGGGATGGACCAAGTTACCAGGCTCAGAGAAGGGACTGGAGCTTTAAGAAGGAGAAAGGAGATAGCTCTGAACTTCCTACAGCCGTGGTACGGAAATCGTCTTCTGGAGGCGTCTTGTCACCGAAGGGGAATATGGCGGCGGAGAGAGGCGCCAATCCTAAGGCCTCTGTCGAACACGACGAAGGCGGCGACAAGGGTTCCTCTTCTACTGTTTGGAAAGGAATGCGACCCAATACGCACGAATTTTGGAGTAATGACAGAGTGGGGAGATTCAGAGTGGACAGACGTACTCAGAGAGGTAGAGAGCATCCTTTTTTCTATAACACAGCTAACATATTCTCTGCTGAAGCTACCGACGAGAACAAAGGACCTCAACAACGATTATCGATACTCCCAGTCAAAAGTTCCAATGGAAATGGTATCGCACCTGATGGCCCACCCGTCACTATTCACAAGCATTCCAAAGCAATTGCTTTCTCTATCAGCCGTCACTACCGAATACCACGAAAGCGTGGTGATATTCATCCCACCTCATCTCGGGCAACGGAGTCGACTCTCAATGCTTTTTCCAGTAATGGATCGGCCATTCCTCCCCTATCTGCAAAGAGAGGTTCCAGCATGATTCTCCTGGCCCCTCGGCGTGTACAAGAGGCCTATACCAGCACAAACACGACTCGCAAGTTAGAATCGCATGGTCTATTAGATGATCCAGCAGCTGCGATCTCTCAAGAAACCAAAGATAGGGAAAAGCTTCGTCGGCACAGAGAGCGCGAAAAACAAAAACAAATGTCACGAGAGAGAAAAGAGAAGGTTCGAGAACAGACCCACTCTGTGGAGTCGAAAGGGAAAGGCAAGGCAGTCCAGAAAGGAAAAGACGACAGCCACATCCCAAATGCTATTGAACGCCCTGCACAACAATTGCCGGCCCCTCCTGCATCCGCCCCTTCTATTCATACATATCCTCCGGGATTTGCGTCTTCGTCGAGCTCATCGGTCAACCGTGAAACAAACATCCCTGAACATCCGGTCTCCAGGAACTCTTCGCGTCATTCACGTCGGAGACGGCGTGTCCGTGATCCTCTCGATGACGATGACGACGAAGACGAAGATGAAAACGCTCCTCCAACGCGCACTCCACATAGTGAAGCATTTGGAACCATGGATGCCGCACTCATCGAGCAGTTGCGTCACGAACGTGTTCACAATGGCGATTCAGAGAGAGGACTGTGGAACCGATTTGTAGGGCGCTCGAGTCATTCGGTGACGGGATCCTCGGCTCCCCTACATGCCCCATTTATCCCTCCTTGGCTCGCATTGCAACCCAGAAACAAGCAGGAGAGCCAACAAGTGGTTATCGACACTCTGAATCACTCCTTCAAGGACGTCGGTCTCCTGCCTTCGAATTATAGCACATCACGACACACTGTACCAACTTCGCAAAGACAGAAAAAGATTGCAAGCGGTCACAATAATGATGATCCTTTCAAGCAGATCCCAGATGATTCCCTCTACATGCTTCTCCCTCTCTGGCCAGGGGACACTGATGCACGATCCGAAACAATATCGTCTTCATTCGAAAGGCCTGTTGTGCGCAACAGTCAACGCCAGTATCTTCTCGTCTACTACAAGCCGCCTCCTGAGGAGGAGCATAAGAAAGCAGCAGGGGAGAACAAGAAACGGTCTCGATCTTCTCCGACGTCTTCTTACGATTCCATCAGCAAGCGGGAGGACCGAGCCTCCATATTGCTCACGTCCTTTCATATCACCGCCCGCCTTGTGCCGTACCAGAAGCTGCAAGGCACTGGAGTGCGCGTTCCTGATGAAGGTTTAACCGTCACCGGCCCCATAGAAGCAGCATTCGCACGGATGCCTCTACCCGTTGATGTGGACGAAAGCTATTATGAATACGTCCTTGGGATATGTCATTCTCGCGACGCAGGGATCGAGTTTTACCCAGATGGCCTGGTAAAGATGGGGCTTTGCGAGCAGTCTGGCACCCCTATACCGCTTTCAGCATCTGAGGAAGACGTATTCCCTGAGCCAGAAGTCACGTTGACTCCCATTGGACAAGCAGTTTTGGAAATGGTCTGGTCAGGGGCGTTGGCGCTTACAAGCTTCGGTTCTAGTTCTTAAACATCCCACATCCACATGAATTACCTTTACCCTCTGCACATTTACTCTGCGTGGTTTTTATTGTTTACATGTCTATATATGTACTTACTATCTTGCCCCAGGGGGAGGAACGAACTACATAATTGTTGTGTTATTCTATCGAGAGACTGGCACAGGTTGTATGTAGCGTCTGAAGATACCATCATGTCCACCATGCCGTAATGGCTCCTCCTTGTTCCTCGAATTCTCGACGTTCAATACCGCAGCTCAGGATAGATTGGCTTGAGGCTTCTTTGTGGATTTCCTTCCTTTAGTTTCCTTTGTCTGGTTTATGTCGGGAGGTCGCAAAGAAGCTGAAGAAGCGTCAGGACCCGTCCTATGGATCTGAAGGGTTTTGAAAGACTTACAGTGATTGACAGGATGGAGATCATACATCCTATACAAGTGAAGGACAGCTTGTTCTTTGTCTTTTGCCTGTATTTCGAGAGAAGGTCGACATTGAAGAAATCAGTAGTGAAAGAAATGCACGTGCCTCTATCATGAGGTCTGTTGGGCCGGTGTTCGAGGGTAATGAGCGAAAGCTTCTTGTTACAGATACAATTCTTACCCATGTTGTCAGGCAAGTCGACTGGAAGGTTTTCGCAACGATCAGCGTGCGCCCTTCTCTCCATCAGTGTCAATGCACCGGGTCTAGGTTCGCTGAGGTGCTGCTTCGGTGTTATACCGCGTCGCGCAAAAATGGCATTTGCACGTTGAATTATGACGCTAGGCGGGATCGAAGAGGGATTCAAAACATCATGGTGATAATCTGCCAAACACGATCAGATAGATGCTACTTAATGCACTGAGCATCGTCACTCGCCAAAGACAAGAGGTACATCGAGCTCTTCGCAAATCGGAAGAAGATCCTCAGCGTTGTAGCATAACTGGAAGGGAGTTACTAAGTGATGCTCGAAAATTGGCAAGGCCCAAATACCTCGTCGTTCTCGAATACAAGTCGGCTGCGTACATTTGGAGGTAAAATTTCTGAAACTGTTTTCTTGATCCTCTCAAGTGTCGCCAGCTTATCGTTGTACATTCCACCGCCCTTCAAAAGTGACGTCAGCAGCGGCCAAGTTTTGCCAGTACAACCTCACATGAACGATCATGACACCGTCGGCATCGATGCCCATTCTATCCAGCATTTCGCAATGATAAGATAACTCTCTAACAGCGGAATCGACAACCTCAGGCTTGGGACTTCCCAGTTGTGTGTATTGTCCAGGGTGAGTCGTTAATCTGTGGCCATACCTTTTGGCAAGGAGGCCAACTTCGGAGAGGAGAGGAGCGCAATAGTCCAACGAATAACCGTGCTTCGCATGGGATGCGAATGGGAACATCTCTGATGATATTCTGAAGAAACGTATGTGCTGCGGTGCGGTGAGAGCCTGAGACAAAGTTTGCGAACACTGAATGTGAGTACTGGCAGCTCACGTTGTCTTCGTTCCAATTAATCACGGTTAAAAGATCCTCCACGTTCTTCTTTCCAAGGTCCTTGACCCATTCCAAACCATTTTTATTGACGCTGTCAAGCCTATTCTCAAGAAATGAGATAGTTTAATCATGTAAATGACGTTTCGCTGACCTGCATGTTCTTGAACAAAAGACAGACTCGCTTGCGGGTTTTTTATTCCTTAAGATGGTGTTCAAACAGGCATAGCCTATATATACTGCGTTGGTCACAGTTTCGACATCAAGCTAAACACTCTCACCTAACCGTCCTTTAAACGTGGTGGTCTTTCTCTCTACGTCTGGAATGACGTATACCGGCTCGGGCTTTACGTGTCTCTTCCTTTTCGCGGGTTTGGTTTCGTAACAGTCGTCGTCATTCATCCTATTGTCATTCTCCATCGCCTTTATGTTCTTTCTGGGTGTATTTGGAAGCTCTAAATCTGCATTGTGTGTACTTGTAGAAGCCTTTAACGCCACCTTGCGCTGTGTCTTCGAAGCCTTTTGAGGCCGAATGGGTTCGTCACACGAACTAGCAAGCGGTGTGGTGAAATTATCTTCGATTATAGGAGACGAGATGTGCGACGGTAAGATCTCGGTCTTTGACCTGTTACGCTTTAGAGAGCCAACGCCACATTCGATGATGGGAGTAGTGGCAGCCGCAAGAGCAAGTCGATAGCTCCGACGGAGTTCAGGCATAATAAAAAGGGAGAACCAGTTTATATGGGATATGCGGAGAAGATGGAAGCCAAAAGCAAGCATGCGCCTCGATTCAGACCGCAATCGAAAGGGCGTCACAGGAGATAATCTAATCTAATCTGATTGCAAAGAGTAAACTATGCAAACATTGCTTCATACCTGTGCAGAGTTGGCTTGGAGCAATATTGTAGAAGAGTAAGTATTAGTCAGAGTGAGTTGACACACTTAGCTTGTACGAGTCGGCCACCCACCGCCATCATCAGAAATATCAAGCCTTTCGATGCTGACTAAGCAATCTTTGTACCACCACCATGAGCTGGTCAGGGTAAGTGCCAGACAACAGCTCGGTTATCCAGCCTCTGACTCCGTCTGCAGCTTTAAGAAGTCAGTGAATAGAGCGGGAACCACCGTAAGATCTTGTTTATGTTTGTGAAAGGCAGTCTTCTCATTCCACCACAGCTTCTCCAAAAGACGGGCCAAATTGAAAGGACAGTTGATCGTGAGTTTACAGAGGAAGAAGCCAAGTACAGGACGTAAGCGCTTCTCGATGAGCAACTACTTGCTTCTTTAACACCATTTCAGGTTCGAGAAAGAATGCCAGGCTCTCCAGAAAGATAGCAAAGGGTATTGGGATGCAATGCGCGGTGTGTTTCATTCAGATGCCACTTCAGGCTGCTTGATTTTAATGACTATATAGCTATGACCACAGCTCAAAGTCGCATCGCTGAAACTTTAGAGGTGTTCTATGGAGCTGCCGATCGCACGTCTGAAGGTGCTATGGCTGGTCATGCATACAAACGCTCCGTGGATGACCTCGATGCCGGTTTCAGCAGGGAACTCGTACGTTGTGTGTTTATTGAATGCGCGTTAAATGTCGAAATGATGCACAGGATGTTCCATATCGGACAGCCATTTCGGAGCCCTTAGGGAAAATGTGTGCGTACTTCCCCGTTGTCAATGAACACATATCGAAGCGAAATAAGAAGGTTAGAGAAATAAAATCTATGTGTGCACAACACTCATTTCCTTCAATTTAGCTCCTGGATTATGACGCAGCTCGCAGCAAGATGCGCAAGTTGATAGATAAGCCCCCTGAAGACCCAACAAAGCTGCCCAAGGTAAGTTTCATCTCAACAATCCCTCTCCACGCTAAATTTCGGGGTAGGCCCAGCAAGAACATGACGAAAGCAAAGAAGTTTTCGACCTCCTGAATGATCAACTCATCGCAGAGCTGCCTCAGTTGCTCGATCTACGTGTGCCTTATTTCGACCCCAGCTTCGAGGCTATGATTCGCATGCAGTCCAAGTTTGCAGAAGAGGGATACGAGAAACTCAGTGGTGTGCAGCGGTAAGATGGCACATACCGATGGTCTTGGTTTTATGCCCCGCTAAAATTGGCGCAGATATTTCACAGATAATGTTCGTGATGATTATGCTGCAGGGCAACTTGACGCTCAGGTAAGTGCCATCGCGTAAGAGAATTTTGCAGATGAATGATTACATTTGTCACTTTCAGGTTGAAGGGGTGTTGCAAGAGATGAAAGAACTATCTATTTGTGGTGGGAATTGAATGTGGGATTTAGCTTTTGCTTGTACAGTAGGTATAGTCTTCGGACAGGAATTACGGGTTGGAAAATGTTGCGTGTTTATCGATTTAGTCAGATCGTAAATACATCATGTAGCATGCAAGAAATCTTCATTCAACGTGTTTAAGCAAATAAGAACACGTACTCTTTGAAGAAATTAGAATTTACCTATGTTTTTCTTGGAATACCATCCAACGGATCAGGGGGGCTCTCGAGGCGATTCATCAGTGTTGGGGGCTGGTTTGAAGAAATTCTCTGTTCTAGGTTTCGGTTTCCTCCACGACCACGTCCTCTAGCGACACCTCGGTTGACCAAGTTTCCTCTACCACGGTGGGAGGGACCACGAGGTTCGTTGTCCGTGATTTGATGTCTGTAGCTGGAGCGTTCCTGGCTATACGGCGTGGGGTATTCCGGTTGTCCAGGTTGGTAAATATTCCTACCACGGGACTGTGGTCGCTTAAATGGCTCTGTGGAACTGTAAGTGGGCCGATAGCTTTGGCCACCGCCAGTGGAATGTGCTATATCTCGGACTCCTATCCGTGCTTGAAGAGCAGGGCGCTCCGGAGAGGGCGATCGCCATGCTAGCTCGCGGCTTGGAGGTGGTCGTACATGTGACGTGTTAGGGTGGTTGTCGATCTGCATTCGTGCTTGAAGCGCAGTGCGCTCGGGGGAAGGTCGTCGTCGTGATGATTTACGAGGCATGGGCGATCTCGCTCCACGCGTCCCGTTTGTCCCCCGTTGACGGCGTGAGGGCGGTTCATCTCGAAAATCGTGATGAAATCGTCTCTTGCCAAGTACAGGTGATGGTGTTGAACTGCGGGCCATAGGGGACGTTGATCTCCTTAGGTAGCTTGAGCCGGCATACGGATTGGGAGTGATGGTTCTTGGAGGTGGAGGATAATGGTCAGCTCCTTGTCGGAAATGCCTTGGACGTTGAGGAGGCGTCGGTTCCTCGACACGGGGACCACTGTCATGACCTTCGTCATCCACTGGATGATCCCAACCACTTGCTTGAATTGTGGGGGCAATTTGGGAAGCATCATCAAACAAATTTAAGCGCACTGGAGGCTCTCTTAGAATGGATGTCAGTCCATTAGCTAGGGATGTTGCCTCCATAATGTGCGGAGGCTTTTGTTTAATCCAAGGAGGCAGTATTAAATTGTCATGGTAAGGGTTTGAGAAGGTGTTGTCGATCGATGGTCGATTCAAATACTCGGGCTCGGCAATAGTGACATGTCGGTTGGGCACATCAGTCACCAAAGAAAAAAATGAAGGGGCGCATGAGGTATCTGGAGGGCTAACTGTTGTTGTTTCGCGATACACTTGGCTTGTCGTAGTGCGGCCGTAATTACTTCCCGTAGTAGCAAGTCTTTTCATAGCGGGATCAACATCAACTGGAGTGAGAGAAGGTGGTTTTCTAGGCAAAGAGTTCAAGATAGGTTTCACATCGACCGTCTCCGCCGGTGTTGTTAGAGGCGGCCATTTCTGTGAGCCTAATAGCCCTGTTGTTAGTGATTCTTTCTTCAAGGGGAGTGTTATATCCAAAGTCTCATTCGTTAGAGAGGGGTCAGACTTGATGTTGGGCAGAGGGAAACTTTCCCGATGGGCGCCGTTTCCATTTCCATCTCTGACAAATCGCAAGTTGGCAGCTTGAGCTTCCGGGGATGTCGGTGGAAGTTGAAGGCGAGGCACGACACAGATGTTGCCTGAATCCTGACTATGACTGTAGACGTCGAACGCGTCATCGGTGGGTGACGGGGTACGAGGTAGGATCCTGAAAGACTGCTGCGAAGATTTCAGAGGAGACATCATCCTGACGTCTGACATCTTTGAGCTGCGCTCGGGACTTGCACTCACTGCGTGAGTATGATTGAACCTCGATGATCGAAGGCCTAGAGGAGTAGAATGAGCAGACGGGGAGGGGGGAAGAGAGGCGAGCGGAATGGGCTGGGAATCAGGTCCGCTAGAGAGCAACCTGGTTTTTTCTGCAGGCTCAATTGTCTTTGCACCGTAACTAAGGTCCAGCAGGTGGTCTGAAAGATGCGGCTGAGGAGTGGGTAGGATTGGAGAATGCGAAGCCGCTTGGCTTCTTCCCCTCTCACGCGCCCTCTCAGCGTTGATTTTGGCCGCCATTTCTGCCGTGGCACGCTGTTTTTGTGCCATGACTTCCTGGCGTCGGATCGCCTGTTTCGCAATTAGTTCCTCTTCCCTAGCTCCGTCTAATCGTTCTTGTTCAGCTACTTTCTCTTCTTCCCTCTTTTTTAATTCCGCTAGTTCTCGTTCCTTCCGCTCCTCGAGCAAACGACGCTGTTCAGCCAAAGCTAGCTCTTTCTCCTTATGCGCTTGCAATGCGTGTTTGGCATCATCCACAATCGTGGACCTAGACTTGGACCTGGTTTTAGTCGATCTGTTGGCTCCGTTATTGACCGGAGGCTGATTTATCCGCAATGGGAGCGATACACCGGGTGCATCTTCAGATATCTCACTTCTCTGCTGCATTTTTTCCAAGCCGGCGACCTCAGGTTTCTTCTCGGATGATTCACGTATCGGCGTCTCTTCTTCGTATTGAGCCTGCAAGGCTGTCAGCTCTATCTGTTGCTGCTGCGCTTGCAAGAGCTCCTTTTTGTCGTGGAGGGCTCGTTGAACAAGATCATCCACCTGTGGTGACGGATCAAGGCCACCAGCTTTTGCAAAATAACCGCTTGTGGGTAATGAAGCAGTAGATAAATCTTTCGAAGGAGTTCTTTGCTGTGAGCTCCAAGCTTTCATTGCCGCGTCGGCCTCGAGTTCAGCTAACCTCTGGCGATATAGATCTCGATTTGAAGATGGGCCTGCTTGGGGTGTCTCTGAGCTTCTCCTGGATTGCTGGGCTGCAGCTCGTTGGGCTACCTCTAGGTTCATGGCCTGAACAATATGCGGGGCAAGGCCAGAATTTTCCACCCCTGACATAGCCACCTCCACCCCTCCTTTGTCCTTTCTCCGTGCTTCTAGTCTGTCCACCTCCCGCCTTTCAGCAGCTTCCTCACCCTCCTTCTCTCCAATCCACTGGCCCAAAACACGAAGGTCATCTTGAAGTTTGGTTAGATTGATTTTCCATTGCCAGTCTGAATTTCCTTGAAGGGCGTGGCCCATTTGGGTTGGATAAAATTGTTCAATTGCAGCAAGAGCATCATCTGCACGAGCCTTTGACTGTTCTGCAGCGCTGAGAGACTCTTGAGCAGCGGTGACTGCCTCTCGGGCTGTCGCTAAGGATTGTTGCGCTAGCAAATGTGAACGATGTGCGGTTGTTAGAGCATTGGCGGCGTGAGTGTTAGCCGCCTGAACAAGAATAAGCGTGTCGGTCATGTTGGGAGGGTCAAGGTTGGAGAGTGAAGAAAGAAGTCGAGTTTGAAGAGCACGGAGGAAGTGGATGGAAGAGTTTGAAAGTTTTGCCTCGTGTACCGATGGCACGAACTGCGCAGGAGCCTCAACAGGTATTGTAGGGCTTCTGGCAATTTTTGTTTGATCTAACATCATGTTTTTCTCGTTTTGAGACGGAGGCATACGTGGGGAGGAGGTATCGCCAGACGTAGTGAAAGGTGCGGAGAGAGCACTCAATCCGGAGTAATCTGGGGGACGTGCGGGCAAAGGTTGCTCCACAGGATACGTATTCCGTGGGTCAGAAGACTGAGATTCTGACAGCTGAGTTTCAGGCAACATCTTGTTTATAATATCTAACGTGTGATCGTCTGACAATGACTGCAAGAGAGAGGGTCTCGTCTGGGGTCTTGGAGAGACCGCGAGCGACGGACGTTCAGACTCGGATACGATGTGTGGGGAAGGAGATGAGTGGTCATTGTCATTGTAATGAAAGTCCGGGGTCGGTGCAGAGATTCTTTTAAGCAGTTGCGGCTCCTTGCCGATAGTCTCGAATTTGAAGTCTGAAAAGGCAAGAACCGGTGGAATCGTACTAGAACTAGCCAGACTGTGGTTGGCCATAGAGTTCGAGGTCGCTACTCGTGAAGACTACAAAGTAAGTAAAAGGTGTCAAAGGTGAGGGAAAGAAAGAAAAAAGAAAAAGATATGCAGACATGGATTGGGTGTCACGGACCGATTACCGTGGTAGTCAAGCACTCGGTTGCTATCGTTGTCGTGCTGATGATGCTGCTGATACCAAGCTAAAAGGGGTCCTGAAGGAGGAAAAGTGCGAGTCTTTGCAAGAGGGGCGGTCAGCTGATCCTTGTAGCTCTTTCCGCCTCGTGTCATTGTCAATGATCATCCCAACTAGGAGTCGACTGCTCAACTGCCACCTCAAATCAGAAGAATTCAACATGGGAGCGACCTATCGTTAAAAGCAAATGCAAGTCTTGTCGACACATGTCGACCATGTCTGCCCTGATCTCGTACTTTCAATCAGTGCTGTCTCGTATTCTCAAGGCTTTTGGCCTAGTTCCCGCAGCCACACCTTCCACACTTCCCTCTGACGTGGACTATTACGATCCTAGGACTCTTGGTGGCTCGTTCCTCAATAAGTCTGGCAGTGGGGGTGAACCTCTCAATGTAGGGCTTCACCCGCGCCTTCTAAGTTTTCGTGGATCATTGACAAATCGAAGGTCATAATATCCGCCCGAAGTACTCCAGAGGTCTTGACGTTGTCTGGTTTTCTCAACTATGCTCGCTCATGTGGAATGTGGGAAAGGCCTAGAATTAATCCCTGAAATGTTTTTGAACATCCCTAGGTCCAATGAATGTCTCGGGCTCCACATTGGTGTCCCACAACCGGCCAATCTTGGGGATGGGCATGGCTGGGTTGGTGAACGTGTATGAGATTCCGAAACCAAAAGTAACAACCGACTGAGCAAGTGACAATGTAGGAAGTTCTACGTCAGCACTACCAACTACCATTCCTAGGCACCTGTATTGAGACGCTTGTCGGAGGAAATCACCTTCGGTTTGCAGATACAACATGCGAAAAGCTTCTTGTGTTAATATCTGAATGCAGGGTTTATTGCCAGGATGGTCCCGACGCAAAGAGTGGCGCTCTTTTCCTGGCGTGCGTGTGACATTACAGAATCAAACTTAATGTATTTACTGACTGGTGTTCCCAGGGTCTCTCAAGAAGAGGTAGGTATACCCCCTTTTCCATATAAACATTCTGTTCACCCTCTCAGGACCTCGCTGAGCATCATAATATCATCCCAGACGGTTACAACATTGGCAGGTAAGCAAGTTAAGTCGGGACAAACTTCTCATTAACAGAAGTCCAGAGACAAATTCGTAGATGCTGCTGTTGGGACTACAAGCTATAATGGTATCACATATGAGGCCACTGTTCGAGATCTTCAGGGATATATCGCGCCAGGTGACCAAGGTGTTAATCACGGTGAGCTGGTTCCCATTTTTTAAGTAGAAGTCTACCCCATCATTGAATTTCTCGGTCTTTGACCAGGGATTTCTCAAGATGGGATCGTTAAGCTGTTAACCGTCGCGATCAAGTCCCCATAAGCCTATGTATTGTGTACATAACTGTTCAGTAACGCCAGTGCTTTCCCGCCGCCCAACTGCCCTTGTTTCAACTCACCCCGTCGCTGGTTCAAGCTGCTGTCTACTCAGTTGCAAACATGGCTGACTATATTTTTGTCCGAAAAATCATACAAAGTTCTAGAACAAGCTTCGCTGGACGGCATATAACATCATCCATTTGTTCTACAATGACTATGCTCTCACTCTCCTCTCTTCTGGAGAAAGGTTTTCTACTCAAGAACTTGCCCAACTTGAGAACGATTCCTTAAACATCGCAGTTAATAACGTAAATACGTAAATACTACTGTTAGGCAAATAACGTACTTTTCCGATCGCCACTACGAAGTAAAAGGAAACAGTGCGTCGAAATCAAAGCGATTGCCCCATATGAGAGTACAAAGAGACACCTTGTATGTACGCATCCTCCAGGTGATGCGATACTGGATTGACGGCATTCCGCAACGCAGAAAGAACGGCACTGGCGGTCATTTGCAGACTCCATAAACTGACAGTTCGCATCCGTTGCCGGTTCATCGTCGACTGAGAAACGTGATAGGCTAAAGCCTCGTAACTCTGCTGACCTGTTAGCATGTACTTGTAAATTTTGGGCTGCGAATAGCGTACTTTGAGCGATATTGCATCCATCATGCCAGCTAAAAGGAAGGCTCAGTTACGCCGGCTACGAATATTTGTGAGCTGGAGGGCTTACTTTCCCACATCTGTTGAAAATAGTCAGAAACTAATTACGATGAGGGAAGTTCAGGACTTACATTCCACGATCCGTCGAAATCACGCAAATCCATGACAACTCGGCAATGTATCGGCACTAACGTACGATTAGCGCTGTTGGCATGTTAGACATGTCGGTATCCAGAAACAAAAGGACACGTACTTCATGAACGCCACGATGGGCCGAACGAGAGCATTGTTAACGTATGACAGATCTTTGGTGAACAGAGGAACAGCAGCTTTCAAGTCACGAAACCGCAAATCAATGTCCACGACCACCTTTAACCTGTCCTGGTGATCGTCGTCCCGCTCTGCATTCTGCGGCGCGCTGAGAGCGGGCTTGGCAAGCTCACGTTGACCTGGAATACGCTCTAGTTCCGGATTAGCGAGAGAGGTGGAGATCGCATCGGCAATTTCGCCAAGAATGACATTGAATGGAAGGTCGTCGTGAGGGTCGCGCGGGAACTTGATGTCCATGACAGCATCCACCTTACCAGAGGTGATCCACGAAATGGGACCGCCTTCGGTTGAGGACCCCTGGAGGTGATCGACGTTAACGCCATCAATACGACAGCGGGACTGGAAAAAGAACGTTACAACGCATGAAATTTGGGTATAGTGCTGCGTACCATTCGGGCCCACTCGCCATCTTTCAGATCCATCTCTGTTGTCCGTCCAATGCTCTGCGGTTTGTGGAGACTGAATAAGCAGTTGTCGAATTGGCCAACGATATTCTCGGCACAGAGAAAGTCGTAGAACAACCAACGCTTCCTGAACTGGCGGAAGTCGGCACGAAATATAGAAGCCGTATAAGGACGGAAACCACCAGGTTGGTAGACAGTGATAAGAACATCTTCTAATTGAAGAGATTCAAGTTCAAAATCCCCTGGCTGTGACTTGTGTCGAAATTGAACCGGGTCCCAAGGGTTTTCCGGATCCCAGGATACTCCTTGACGATCTAAGTAGGTCGTCAGGGAATGAAGGCGCATGAAGATATGAAAGATACACACCCAAAACACCACGGACACCCTTGACTACAGCGTCTTCGACAAGCCCTTTACCGTCCAACCATCTCCACAGCGAGAGGGTAACGTCAACCGAGTCAATATTCAAATCAAACATGGACATATTCCAGTCTTCATCTAGGATCGAGAGCTCTTCGTCTTCGTCTTCTTCAAAATGGTGATATGCTGGGTGATTACTGACATCATAGCCGACAGCAGCGTGATGATTGACGCGTTTACGCGCCCGATGCTCAATGAAGCTGGTCGGTCGACGAGAGACGTATACGTTCTTAAAGGATATGCGAGAATCTTTCCACTTGGGAACTATAGCTGATTCGAAGATGATCGTGATGCCTGTCTCCGACGTTAGGTAGTCACTGATAGCGCGAGCGACGTAGTCTACATAACAGTGTCAGTTTAAAAATCCTGTGGAATGCAGAAGCATACTTTGAAGGCGTAGGCTGTTGATAATTGCGAATATGACAGAAAAGAACGTGGTGCTGCCAGATGACGGTAATCTTCAAACATGTCATACGAGTAGAGGAACCTTAAACTCACGTTCCAATCAATATCCAAAGTGTTTGACTGAATAGGAACCAGGTGAAGAAGGCAGACATGTCGTCAGCATTGAATTTTCGGAATGACTTGATCGTGAACCATTTAAAGCGAATGCGTAGGCGCTGCCAGAACCCAGTAGCCACACTGAGGAGATCATCTCTTGTTGGTGCATGAGGATGTGGAACCGACGATGCCAAGCGTCGAAAGAAACGTGAGTAATCGTCAAGGTTATGGTGGGCTGGTGGTATTGGCTGTTCCTCGTCGTGTTCTTGTGGTCTCTGCCGGTTTGGTGTAGTCAAAGTTGTATGTTGGTCATGTTCTGTGGATTTTCTGGGAAAAACATCCTTTTTGTTGCGCCCTATAAACGCGACATGAAACTGACGCGTGTTGAGGGAGAGCGAGGGGTAGTATTTTGGGTATGTTGGTATTCGTAAAGGTTTTATAGGGGTGACGGCAAAAGAAGACTGCTGGCGGAAGAAAGACCTGATGAGACTGTACCGCTCGACAATGGCAGCCGACCTAGAGCGACCAAGGGCAGACCGGGCAGCGACGAAGCTGGACGCCATGTGGAGAAAAAGGAAATAATAATAATAATAAAACACACCAAGCATGACGTAGGCAAAATTATTTATTTATATTATGTAATAGGTTCAATTGCTAACTCGTGTACTTGCGTCATAGTAAGCAGTATGGCTGTAGTCAGACTGGGTTATGACTAGTCGAGCTCGAGCTTCGAGAGTCACCGTGACTAATTTGCTGACTATAGAGTCAAATCAAGGGTCGAGTCCGTGGGCGATTGGCAACTGCAAGCTAATCATGATCACCGTCGAAGGCATTTTAAAATGAATTTTATTTGAATTTTATCCTCTCCGTCTATGCATCGTGTCATTTGTTGGAATAAGCGAGCGTCGCGTGCTCAGGATTCTTACGAAGAATTTTGTTAATCATGTTATTTCTCCACTCTCTCCACTTCCACCCGTTTTATTCTCCACTTATGCTCCCGTCGTCTTGCCATTGCCCCATTCTTTATTTCTTATATTCATGTATCTTATACTTGTATTTACTCGTTCGTTTGAACCGATTCCTTCCCCGCTCCCCTGCTAAGGTTAATTCAACATCATTCCCGGCCCGCTAACTCCTTGACTAGTCTTGACTGGCTTGACTAGCCTTGACTTGACTCGGTTGACGCCGAGTCAACTTGACTTGTACAACACTGATAATATTAGTAAGAACTTCGCGAGCCTGAGGCTACTTACCTCTTTTACTTTGCTTTTACTTCGCCTGAAATGGTCCTCCAGTCCATCTTGAATGCTGGGTATGATCTCATAGACAGGGTTCGTTGTACCGTCCTCTTGTGTTACGTTTAATTCTTCATATCCGAGTCCACAGGGTTTGATTCCCGATTTCGTCATTCGTCTCGTCATTCGCGCACTCTTGCGCCAACGGTTGCGTGAAATAGACTTTGGATCCTTTGAAGCAAACCATGCTTCGAAAATGCGATGGATCGAACAAGTTCGTGCTCGTGAAAGAATTGCAGACGCGCCAGAGAAGGCCAATGAGCAGCACTATGAAGTACGTCGCCTTGCCAGTAAGTCGAAATAATTTTTGTTCAATCACCAATAGGTGCCAACAAAATTCATTTTATCTACTCTGGGCCCCTGCGCCAAATACTCGTCCTGTTTGTACCCTACTGGCAAGGAAACCCTTGCTCAGGCAGAGATAGCCATGTTGGAAAGCTACTGTGAAAAGGCCCATTTGGCTGATGGCCAAGAAATCTTGGACCTTGGGTGTGGTATGTGCCCAACAATCCCTCGATCTACGTTACTCACTGGCATACAAGGCTGGGGCAGTCTTTCTTTATTCCTCGCCAAGGCAAATATCGGGCTTCCACTTCCTTTTGCTATGACTAATAACCGCATTTATTTTCTAAATGAATGGTCAGAAATATCCCAAATCTCTTATAACCGGACTATCCAATTCATCGACACAGAAGGCCTACATAGACGCGACTGCCAAGAAGCGTGGTCTGTCTAATATCATTGTATGTGCAAGTAAAAGTTCAGCCATGCATCGTATATCTTATTCACAACAGATAATTACTGCCGATGTCAACACTTTCAACTTTGGAGATGAAAAATTGTACGTGCGGTCCATTCCTACTACCTTTATCCACTCAATTTTTGTTAGTTTCGACCGGATCATCTCTATCGAGGTTTTTATATCTCGATGCTATAAGACGATTTTAAGTCTGTCTCTTATTATAGATGTTCGAGCACATGAAGAACTACCAGGCACTCTTCCAGAAGGTATCCACTTGGCTACGACCGAAAGCAACTTCCAAGAACGGTGATGAAGCACTTTTATTTATCCACGTCTTTTGCCATCGCACCATGCCCTACCATTTTGAAGAAGGCGATGGCTGGATGGCGAAAAATTTCTTTTCAGGTAAGTCTCTCCTTCCTCTTTGTGAGGGCAAGATATCAACGCCGACTTCAGGGGGTACGATGCCCTCACACGACCTCTTTGTATGTTTCATTCGCGAGTAACGTCATAGAGATCGCATTATTGATATCTATCGGTAAAGACATACTTTCAGTTTGATTTGACACTCATACGCAGTTGGTATATCAATGGAACACATTACTCGCGTACCTGCGAAGATTGGCTGAAGCTCCAAGACAAGAACGGCCAAGGTACATATGCAACAAAGTCTTCCCGATTGGTCCTGAAATACTTTATCAGATTGTATCGCAGAGCTGAGAAAAGACGCAATAGCCAGTGGAAAGTCGCCGTCTGATGCCACCAGAGCTTTTTACCGGTGCGCATCTCTCTAACCTTTATTGTTCCAAGTGCCTGACAGGCGATGTATGGAACGTACTGCAGCTTCCGTGTCTTTTATATGGCGTGCTCGGAATTATTCAACATGGATAGCGGACAACAGTAAGTTGTGATGTGCACCATTTGATTAGGGAGGTTTATTGTGTCCGTAGATGGGGTCTTGGGCACTATCTCTTCAAGGCGAAGAACTGAACACAGGCTTGGGCCGACCAGTTGTAAGACAAGCAATATTCAATGTGTAGTATACAGCATACAAGAAGGCCTACATATATTGTGATACCAGAAGCCGGGGGGTGTCATTCAGTTTCATTCAGTCCACCTCCTAACGTTCTTCGAGATTGTTCAAAAGGCGCAGAATATTGAGGACTAAATCAACAAGATCAGTGTTGTCAAGCAAAAGGTTGAGCAGATGTGAAAAAACATACACAGATTGATGAAGCTGCATTTTGGATGTGAGCGATAACAAAAAAGAAAAGGCACAAGACGCACTCAAGGTAAAGAGAGATGGCACCCATGATGAACTCATCAGGAGAGAGCTTTGCATTTATGATATAAGTGTCATAAACGATGTACCCGCTGAATAACAGGCAGCCACCAATGGCATAGATCAGATCCATGGTCTTTCCAAACGGAATGAAAACGCCGACGAGGCCGGTCATAACTAGACATCTTAAGTCAGACTTGACGGATGGGGCGCTAAGAGAGAAAACCCACCCATCGCAATGAGAGCACCGAAAAGGAAGGGGCCCATTCCCGAGAAGTCATACTGGTGTAATATAAGTAAAGGAAGAAATAAAGAAGTTCGTATACGAACCTTAGATTGAAGGGTAAAGAGAGTGAGACCGATAAAGACACCAAGAGTGATCAGCCTTTGATGAATTGTCAGTTTAAACAGCAAACAATATAACATAATACACACAGTGCCTGCATCACAATGGCGTTGTCATAGAAGGCGACCACAACACCTAGAGTGAATGCCTCCATGAGAGTAAAGGTGCTGAGGAGCACCAAATTGATTGGATGGCTGTGTCGCTTCCAGTAGAGGAGTCCGAGATTGACCAATGTACCAAAGAGGGGAACATAGAACGACCAGATACTAGAACCTCGGATTAGACGCATTGACAAGTAGCTCTTGAAGGGACTTACTGTGTTCGAACCCAGAAGAGAGTTTCAGGCGATTGTGAGATGCCTTCGCCAACAAGGACTGTGGCGAACTATTATAAAACGTGAAGATACAACTTTAAAGCGGTACAGAAGAGCATCCTACAATCTGACAAACTTGTTAAGCAAGTATTAGTTGAGACTTGAGCTAGTTGAAGCAGATGGAACTTACGCAAAATGGTGTACACTTTGCGAACGAACGCGTTCCTGATCTCTGGCGAGCTGTCCGACACGGTGGATCCATACTATGGTCAAATAACACATCAAGATTTGTTGCTCGTCGAGGAAGTCAGACATACCTTGAAGTCATCGGGGAGGTCACCCTGACTGGGCTGGTCGTAATAGCCACCAGCGCCATGAGAGCTAGAGCCACCTAGAAGTGGCTCCTGGGCTTCTCGTTCAGCAAAATAGTTGTTATTGGGCTTGGCTGGCGCTTGAGTCCCGTAAGAGGGTGGAGGAACGGGGTACTGGCCGCTCATCGTTGTGGTTGGATGGAAACAAATGAATAATGAATTCACCTTGTCACTTTGCCTCTGTCACTGCGCAACACCGCCCCACATCATCGGCAAGTTTCGGCCCGTAGCCTCCTAACTCTTGTCAGCCGCAGTGCCATCTTAGCTTTCGCCACGATGTTCTTCTCAATTAACAAGACGCACTCTCATTTCAAATCTATGTCCAACAATTCCCCATTAGATACTGGTCGGCGACGCTCCTCCGTTTCTAAAATTGAGGTTTTTCATCTGGGTCGCGGGAAAAGCCTGTTGGACACGCTCGCGCCTCTTCAGACTGTTCTGGTCTCTGTAGACGCAATAACGACGCTGCCGCGGATTACACTCGGAGGCTCTCCTTTTTTTAGCCCCATATTCCAGCGGCTTCTGATTCTAGCAACCTTTCGCAAACTCAGGCAGAGGAACTTCGCAGACTTCAGAAAGAGAATAAATCTTTGTGTAACGAGAATATGTATCTGAAGCTAGAGGCAAAAATTCGGGAAGGGGAACTCAACCAACTCAGGAACAACTGCTATGTTCAGAAGTCCAACACCATCGTTCAAAATCCCACCGTGAGCAGTACCGTATGTTCCAAAGGCCTTCGAGTCAAAGTAGTATCCCCAGAGGCGCCCTCTATCAACCAAAAACGAGGACTCCATACCTTGACGGGAAACGTGCCAACTGAAATTTCGACAACAACAGGGGCCTCAACCATAAAACCTGCGGCAGTCAGGTCAACTCCCAGTGGCCGCCTTGTCGAACTAGATCTCAAGGTTTCCAGGGAAACCAACTCCCAGGGTCTTGCGGAATCTTCTCCGGGAACTTCCAACTGGCCAACCTCCGATACCAATAAGATCACAGGGCGCGGGGAGTACGTCATGGACGACTTACTGAAACAGTTAAAGTCCAGATCGACGAAACGCGCAGCAGGAACTTTCTCTCCCGCCGGGACTGTACCGCGTACCCGGGTGCCTGTGCCTTTCCTCGAAAGTAAGCCGTGCGTGTGGGCGTGACCTGGTTCCCCTTGCAAGTCAGATTTTCAAAGACGAGGTCAGAATCTCTCTGTCTCCGATTAAACCAAAGCGCTCCCTGGTGAAGAAACTCCGGTCCGTCTTCAGTGGAGTGGACATCAATCGCACTACTAGTACTCCTAGCGAGCCCCGCGTACGGCGTAGGCGATCTGTTGAAAAGCTAGGCACAAATGTGTCTGCGAAAGCTCTGGGGAAGCGAAGAGCAGTCCTCTTGGAGCGCACGCCACTGGAATCTACGGTTAGTCGCTTGAAATATCTGTCAAGTGTCAAGTTGAATCCAATTTTGACGATGCATTCTGTGCCTCAACCAGATCATTGTCCATAACTCCAACAGTGCCTCTCATAATCCCGCCACCCCGAAAAACAGCAAGTTATATGCCATAGATTCACATCTGCCCTCGCCCCTATTTCCAGATCTAGAATTCCGTGCTCGAACCCCTGAGGATTGCGGCGCTCTCTCCGCAGAGAAAACTCTCCTATCACTAGAACGGATATGTGTGGGTTTCAGTAGTGCAAGTTTCGGCTCGCTAGACTCCGCCCGCGATGCTATGACAGTAAAGAATCCTTTGATTGATGCCCCCTCTCTTTTTGTCGTACTGACCATGTGCTGTCTTTGCGACCAAGGGCGCCATCCGGGCCCGGATCGCCATCTTTTGCTCGCTTGTCTGTCAAAACATCGACCCCTTTGGTGTCTAGGCTCCGTCCATCGATATTCTCTTCGTCACAATTCCGTCCAGCGGCTACCTCATCACCCCCGGTGCTGGCCATGAAGTCGCCACGGAAGATCACTTCTCCCTCACATCTCAGAAAGGTCAAGAGCACAACCATTGCTACTTCAAGTCCGAAAAAGAAGACTATTCCTAAGTATACATCCCCGCTTCGCATTGCGAAGAAGGAAAGACTTCATATTGTGCCTAAGCCATCTCCCAGTCAGTTTTAGGTTATATGTCATTCTGACTCTTGTTTCCCTTCGTATATATCATTATTTTCATGTCATATATCGTAGGGGGGGAGTCCCCACTCCTCAGGAACAAAATTCTCGATCGATGCAAGGATTTGGTCCGCTTTTTCGTTGCCGGTATACTCTACATTGAGGAGATTGGTATCTGGAACCCAGATGACTGTAGAGACGTAGCGTGAATGAATGCGTAACATTAACTTGTTTTAGAAAACTATACCTAACATCCCAGCTCGCTTTCCGGCCTGCATTCCCGGTACACCATCCTCAAAAACAAGGCCTTTTGCGCGCTCTATTCCTTGAGTAGGACTATATGTATCCGCCTGGCCAACGTCTTTATGCAACATCTCCCTCGCAGCCACGAGAAAAATATCAGGGCATGGCTTGCCCCTCATGACGTACTGAGCATCGTCTCCGCAGACAATCTTGCCTTCAAAACAGTCGAACACCTCGCCTAGATGACCTGTCTTGAGTTCAAAATTACGACGCTTGGATCCAGTGGCAACCGCAATTGGTATGTTGTGTGCCTTCAAGTGTAGGACGAGTTTGCGTACTCCGGGGAGAAGAGGCACGGTAGGCCAGATAGCATCTTGGAGGAAGTTCCGCTGTGATAGATACGAGTCGAGCGTCAGGGGTATATCAGGAAAGAAGGAGAGGAGGTGTTCCGCCGCCGGTATTTCAGCTACAGTAGACGATAGTATCATGGTCACCAAAGTTGGTATCGCCCGAGACTCACGTTTGCCCATCAAGCCAGCCTTGATATCCCAGGTCATACATTTTCCATATTGGCCGAGTATTTGGTCTAGGAGTCCATTGAAGTGATAAAGGTATGGCTGAGCCGAGTTGACTGACTGGTGACATCAGTATAGACCTTTTCGGAGTCTATCATGAGGCCTGTCGAGGTGTGAGCATGGACTGGTCTTGGATTAGCTGTGGGTCTTACCGTCCATGTCGAAGATAACATACTCGATGTCTGAACGGGTGACCATGCTGGAACAGGATAAGAATAGAATGCGTGTGATAGTAATACACAGAGTAATACGTGGAATGAGCGACATCTCTCCTTCAGATACCCATGTCCACCCCAGCCCCGTCCCCTAGAAGTCCTATCCGTCGTCGTCGTTTCCTTGTTTTCGTCGCTCTACTCGCTGCTATCCTTTTCATATATGGTGTTCCCTGGGAACTCCCTTCTTCCCTGAGAGATGTCAGTTTTGAGACCTTGTCTCGCGCCAACATTGCACACCTCGCCAAATCACGTATAATATCCAACCCGCACCTAAGGTTATTGAGGTCGATTTGCGATGTATGTTTTTCACAATTCGCTCTAAATTATCTTATCCCAAATGACTTGGCGCCTCAGCGGACGACGACATCATCAAGGCAATCCTCGGTCGCCTCACTCAGCATCACACATTCCCAAATATCATCATTCGTGGACGCTCCATCGGGGGTTCCGATGATCTGCAGGCTCTGCACTCGCAGAGGACCTTGACGAAAGTTCTTGAACAAGCCGGCGCGGTTGTACGGGATGACACTGCGAAGTGATACTCATAGCCTCCCTACATAGACCAAGTTAACCCAACGCGCATATCCTCAATCTTTTATTCTTGATACTCCGTCCTCAAGGAAGTAATGTACACTTTGTTGGTGATTAGATTGGGCAAGGAGGTTAATAGAAAACGTGTAACGTACTTGGAAAGAATACCTGAACATGTCTGGAACTAAACAGGTATGATGTGGAGTTGGTATGATTCCAAACCATTCGAGGACCTCTCTTTCTTGCAGTTTGATATCGTGTATAACGTCAGCAGCACTGATAGTCTGGAAAGATTCACTGTAGGTTGAGCGCGTCCATCCAGGGAGAGGTGTATTGTATTCCGAGATAATTGGCGTAGGAGTTGAACCAAATACGTTGGTCCACTGCTTGATTCCCTCGAGGAAATTGTTGTAGTCCAGAATCTCATCCCTGTGTAGAGCAGATAAGGTCAAAACTTGGCGTCACAGATAGAAGGATCACTTACTGTGTTCCGTGCCAAAGTTGCATTTTTGGCCGAGTACCTTCATAACCTGGAAATCCGTTACGAACTAGATCTCCCTACGCTACTTGAATGCAAACCGACGGAAGATTGAAAACGCGGCCACATACCCACTCTTGCGCCGACTTGCTAACAGAGCCGGTGGCGCAGGCGGCATTCCACAGAGTAGGGCCCGCAAAGCAGCCATATGGTACGCCGGCATACGCAGCCCCTGCTTGGAATAGTTCAGGGTATGTACCAGCCAGGACGTTCGTCATCATTGCGCCAGAGGAAAGTCCTGTTACAAAGACGCGATTCGCGTCAACGTTATAGTTGGCGATCGCATAGCGGATCATAGATGCGATGCCCAAAGAATCTCCTCCCGCGTCATGAGTGAGAGTGGCTTCCGTATGTACATCCCAGCATCCACCACTATCAGGAGCCTCAGGGTAGATGACGGTGTATCCATAGCGATCCGCAAGAGTTGCATACTCGGTTCTAGAAAACATTGCTTGCGCTGTGCCTGTACAATAGTGTATCGCAACGACGAGAGGAGTGGGGACTGTTGCTCCAGTCGGGGGACGGTACACGAACATCCCCACGTTGGTTGGATTGGGCCCGAAATCATGAACTTGGTTGTAAATCCCTACCGCAGCATTTGTTTTTCGGAGAAGAAGTGTTACGAAAAGGAAGCACAGAAAATAAGACATAACCATAGATGTCGATGGAAGAGGTATAATTTTATAAATGTAAAAGCCAAAATCAACAAATGCCCGACGTTCTTCCGTATCAACCCCTATTTTTTGATATGATTTGCCGAGAAGTTAGAACGTTAACATATACTGGTTTTGAATAGACTCAAGCTCCTTAAAGGTCGACAAACATCCAAAATTTTAAAATAAGCATCATGTCAATATAGCCGACATACTATCGAACTCCTAAACGCTAAAGCTGACTCGTACCACGCCTAGAAATGAATGTTTCACAGGCACTGTAAATAGAGTTAACATGGACGGATCAGTCGCGGATATTTTCTGAACTTACTTGAGAATAGTATGCATTGTTGTACTGACAGGTGTACGGAGCAGCACAAGCAAATGGCCCGGTCCAGTATAAACTAGTCAAACCTTTAGTTAAAATTTCAAGTACCAGCCTCATGAACACACGCACCCGCCGCATTGGCCATATTCGGTCTGTACTGCACCAGACGCCGTGGTAGTCGTAGTTGGAACGGTGGTTGGCGTAGTTGTCGGTGCGGTAGTTGTGACAGTGGAACCAGTTATGCCAAACCATGCGAGAACATCATTCGCCTGAACGGGGATGTTGTGGTCTACGCCCGCAGCACTGATGGCTTGGAAGTTTGGACCGTACGTTGAGCGGGTCCATCCAGTCAAGGGCGAGTTTTGCACCACAGAAATCGGAGTCGTTGTGTATCCAAAGACGTTGGTCCACTGCTTAATTCCTTCGGCGAAGTTCGCGTAATTGAGGGTGGTATCACTAGAAAGTAGTGAGTGTGGCACAATTAGGACTGAAAAATTCCTTACAGGGTTCCTTGCCAAATCTGCATTTTCGGGCGGGGGCCGGTGTATCCCGGGTATCCGCTTCGAACAAGGTCGCCCTGGTTATAATATGTTCAAGAAATGCTCATGTTTGGTAGTAAGCTACTTACCCATTGTTGCGCCGTCATCGAGATGGTTCCTTCGGCACAGGCCGTATTCCAGAGGTCAGGGCCAGCGAAACATCCATAAGGAACTCCTGCAAATGCAGAACCGGCCTGGAAGAGGTCGGGATACGCACCAGCCAGAACGTTCGTCATCATGGCTCCGGATGAAGTACCCGTTGCGAAAACGCGGTTGGAATTCACTTGGTAGTTCGCAATTGCATAGCGTACCATCGACGCTATGCCCAACGAATCTCCGCCAGCGTTGTGCGTGAGCGTAGCATTTGTGTGCACGTCCCAACATCCACCACTGTCTGGAGCATTGGGGTAGATGACGAGGAAGCCATACTGATCCGCAAGTGTGGCGTAATTTGTGCCCGTGAAATAGGCTTGAGCAGTTCCTGAGCAGTAATGAATGGCGACAATAAGTGCAGGGGACGCCGCTACATTCGTAGGTCGGTAAAGATACATCCCAACGTTGGTTGGGTTCGAGCCAAAGTTGGTAACTTGTTGTAGTTGATTAGCAGCGGCATCACCCAGAATTGTGAGAGCAGCCACGGTCAAGAATGTGAGAAGAGGGCGAATGAACATTGTCCTGAGTATGGGAAGACACTTGGGACCAGTTCCAGCACAGGACGAGGTCTTTATAGCAAACCATATGGCTATGAAAGATTTTCACGGCCCGTCACCGCAGTTTCCTCGACAAAACATCGAGGATAATTTGAATGAATTTTCGAAATGAATCTCGGCGTGAGTATAGACGAAAGTCGAAGTTTCGGTGTCTAATCGGGTGAGGAACGAGGAAATTGATCACGTTGGAGGGTAACGGTAGGCATATAGGTATCAGGTGGGAGGACATGGGACAGTGAATCAGTCGAGAATCTGATATGTTGTGCATTTCACCAGTCTTGGCATCACTGGGATACTAATAGAAGGTCTTCTTCGGCATTGGATCGCAGTAGTCAAGGCCCTGTGAGAGTTGCGAATATGGGAGCACTTTCGACTCATATCTAAACAAGCCGTTGAATATTCAGGAGTACTGGGCCACAGGAGTCTGGTCATGCCAATCACAGCGAGTCTGACATGTGGAATCGAGGGGCCATTTGGCACTAGCTCTTTTTGGTGTCGACAGTGAGAACGGCTGATATCGTAAGCGAGCCTATCCCAAGATAATAGCGCCTGGAAAGCCCCGGAGACTAAGGAAGTATCTGTGACCAACAGCCCGGCAACAAGAACTGTGTGCGTTAACGTCTAAGTACTAAGGCTGACGTCTAGCATCCGAGCCGCTACGCCGCTGCCGTTCCGATCAAAACTGATGTCACAGTCACGTGGTATCTAAAGAGCCATTTATACTCTTGAACGCAAATCGTACTTAAATGAAGGCGGATTCCATTCATTCCTAATTTTTTCTTGTTCCCTCCACCCGGCTAATATGACTATGACTCCTCGACCAGGCCTACTCCTATTATGCTGCCTGATGCTCCTAATGCCTTTATCAATATTTCACTATACCCGTAGTATATCCGAGTCGCAAAACGTCGGTGCAACCGCCTCGTGCGATTTAGACGTTCAAAATGTCACCATTGCCCAAGACACTGTCTACGAGCAACAACCTGAACCTTGGGAAACGTCTCAATACGTCAGAACGACACCACGGATTCGCTTTCAGGGTAGGCCCATCCATTCATTAACGACCGTAAAACGTATGTTTTTGAACCAATCTAAAGATAATCTGCGCAAAGACGCGTTTTATATTACTTCTTGGGCAAATGCAGGCTTTAGTGCGTTCTGCGTCTTTTTCTATGCACCCATTCCTCATTCGATGCAGCCAATCAGTTCATGAGCTATGTTCGTGTCCTTTTCTCCTTCATACCAGTACTCAAAAGGGATGGTCATGACGTCTTCAATATTTAGGTCAACATGATTTACCTCAGTACCATCTCCGATAGGATACCAATTATTCCTCCGTTTGCCCCAGATCACCACATATGTACGTCCCTTTCCTCGCATATTCCAACGGCCAGCCTGGAATCAACCTGCTGTTCAGCACCCTCTGCAGGCCCGCTGCCGTTTGGGGAGATTTTTGACCTTGACGGGCTTAGGAGAAGTCTCCGAAAACCCGTCTTAGAATGGTCTGACGTGAAGTCCCTTCCACCCCGTCTGTCTCTAGATGCACCGTCGTCTACTGAACAAGTTGGATGTTGGTCAACACGTCCGCCCGATCAGAAAGAGCCCATCTTAGCGCGCAACCTCCTCCATCACCTAGGTCTTGACATATCGTATACTCGATTACCAGCCCATATCCGCCAGGATCCTTTGCTTGCCGCTCATTCGCACATCGCTATGATGCCAATAGCAGAGAAGATATATCCCTTGAACCCGCTCACTCACGCTGGAGATGGGATCATCATGGCTCAGTCGCCTAATGGTGCGAAACTAGCACCGAATAATCATCTGTCGTGCTTCGATTTCATGTATTTTGCTTCTGTGGGAACAAGACCGTATGAGTGGGCGACTCCTTGGTCCCCGGTTTGGCGATTGATTGGACGAAATCTCAAATTCACGGATTCCGTCAAAGATCTTGTCAGAGGTTATGTGCGAAGAGCGCTTGAAGTCACTACCTACGAGCTTCCACCTGTAAGTCTGCCTCATCAGGAATACTCTGAATCTTTCTCATTATGCATCTTTCGCAGTTTATTACAGTTCATGCACGTCGAGGGGATTTTGCAAATCAATGTTTTGATGTACCAACTAAATGCTTGGCGCCACTCTCTGCATACGTTCGGCGAGTGAAAGAAGTGCAAGGCGCTATATTCGTTAAGCATGGGATCAAAGTCACGGAAGTTCTCATTACCTCGGGTTCGTAAAATTTTGCCTTGGAACCGATTATACGTGTGCCAATCACATGTGCCACATTTTAGACGAAAAAGACCTGGAATTTTGGGCAGAAGTAAAGGCCGAGGGTTGGAGATACATTGACCACGATGCTGAGCGCACATTAGAGCTGCACGGGGAATGGTATGCTCCCATCATAGACATCGTGGCTCAAAGCTTTGGAGTAGGATTTGTGGGGAGCAAGGATTCCACAGTGAGCATTGTGAGTGCTCGCAGGGTAGAGGACTGGAATGACGGCGTCACAAGGACGGTCAACTGGGGAGGCCGAGATTGAACGTCCACTTACTGGCAAATCGCGTAAATGCAGTTTTCCCGTTTTAAACGTATGTACTTCATCGTCGCTAGTAGCTTGAACATTTTGAATGAAGTGTTCTTACTCACCTATTTGTGCCCTGCTGAGGCGCCCGTCCTGTAGAGTTTTGAAAAAGGTTGCCTTATTTGTATCCAATTTTTTTTGTTGGCTAAATTATCGCCCAAAGCGTCACTTAAGCGTCACTCTCCTTATTACACTACTACACCCACGTTCATTACGCACTCTTCTTTCTTTACTAGCCAGGAAACCTACACACTCGCCCCCACGTCATTCCCTCCTTACTGATGCCATTGGCCCGCCCAACTCACGAAGATCGATCACCAATGTCGCCCACAGTCTCTATCTCTTTTCTAACAGCGTTACAACCCAAGAAGTCGAAATACAGGTCGGCTCTCGTCGCTCTCACCTTCTTGATGTGCATGAGCGTATATATTTTCGTCTTTCGGCCGTCACTATCTCCGTCCCAAGCGATCGACACGCCAGCGGCTGATCAGCTAGCGATGGCTCTGGAGAGTACTCGTAACTCTCGTGTGTCTGGCGCCGTCAGAAAACATAAAAGACCACCGAAAATCGGAAAGCAAGTGGTTCTGGACCCCCCGCAGGAGCTGGCCGCCATCTCTAGTTTCCTAGCGAGCCTCTCTCAAAATATAATACCACTTTCGGTTGACCCCTCCGTTACCATCGACCCTCAACTTGTCCTTGATTTTGACACTCGCAGTGCTCGGGCGATGGAGGAGGTTCATCATATGGTTGCTGATGTCTGGCAGAGAAACCCGGTTTTCCTCTACTCGAAAGTAAGCCCAACAATCGAACGTTACTAGCTATCCGATATTGATCCTGGAATAATTATGTTCCTCTCATAGCTGTACTCTCCCACCTCTCGGGAGATCAAAGCAATGCTTGCCAAGATGAACATCCGGCCTTCACCCACAATAATAGACGTGGACATCCGCGATGACGCCGAGGTCCTCGAGCCCATAATCCGCCGGCTTACTTCGTTGGAGCTACCAGTGCTTCTTGTGGGGGGTGAACCCATTGGTTCAATAGAGGAGGTCCGCAGTCTTGAGACGAATGGCGGCTTACGCCAATTAATTTCTGCCTCGGGCGTCGTCTTTGATGGGTCAAAGAAAAAGGCGAATGGTCACTGGCCACATTGACAGACCAATTCAACCTGTACCTTATCCATGCAGAGTCTTAACTCTTCGTCCAATATTGGTTCCCGCCAAACTCCTCTCGAGCATTTGCTAGCGGTCTATTTCATACAGGAATCACAACACGCCACACTTGTCGCTACATGGTGTTCTTATTCAATTATCGGGACACTGGAAATTATATTGCAACACTCCTAATTACAGATTGACTGCTAAGCCCCTTGTACATACTTCTATACAGTATGTAAGTATCGTCATGGTCATGTAACGAAAACAATGCTTCGATCGGGTTTATTAATAGACCAGAAAGAAGTTCTTCTGACTAATAATGGGCACGTGAATGAGTGTTACTGTCACTGTCACTGTCAAGTTCAAGTAATGACTGACAGCTACTAGCTAGTGAGGTTTACGGATACGCCTGACAGTTGCCCAGCTCTATTATAAGCCTCAAGCAAGACTTTACGCGTAATTATCAAAAAGTTCGACCGCCCGGACCGAATCAAAATTGTCATGAACAAGTTCCTGGTCTTGTTTCAAAAATGATCCTTGTTATGCGGAGTAGATCCATACAGTGAGCACCATTTAGTACGATTTTGTTGACACAGGACCCGTTTCCATGGAGTACTCTCTCCAAGTCATATATACAATAAATGATTGGAGATTTAACGAAATACTTAGCTCAAGGAACAGGAACCCTTCTGCTTGTCCTCAGGAACAGATTGATTACATCTCGTTCACTGACGCCAACGAATGCAACTATTCCTTGCGGGAACTTGTCCAACCGAGGTCTTGAACTCTGGAAAAACCCGGAAAACACCCCTGCGACAGATATGGATGGTCGCTACCGCGACTGAACTCCTCTGTACTGGATTAATTAAGAGATGTACCCCTGATCTGGAAGCAAACCCATTTGAGCCGACTTACTATTCGCTTCGACTGCAGGTCCACAACGGTCCACAATGATGAGACTCTGTTACTACAACACAACATGTTGTTTTTAGACAGGCGGACAGCTAGATAGGGTCGTTGTTAGTATTGGGTCAGTACACTTTCTCCAAGACCGAGGTGGCGACTCACGGAGCAATTTTATCATTCAAATAGTACCTCAGGGCCGCATGCCTGATGTTTGGCATGTCGCGTGTCTTGCACTTATGTCCTACTATGTCCTCACTTATGGACTTGAGCGAATTCACGAGCCGCGACGATTCTGACGTAAATCGTTTGGAAGATCGCGATGATCTCTAAAGCGATTTATTCATATTTTCAGAGATATTAAATTAGGTCGGCATTCGCACTTACCCTTGTTACTTATCATCAGATTCAGTCTTACTATCAGGCACCGGTTCCCACTATCAATCGCCCCTTCAGTTTTCAATGCTCCAAGAAGACTTAGGTCCTAAAACTCTATTCGTAAAGGGGACAAATCCCGATGGCATTGTCTCGTAACTGAACATTGACAACCCCATCAGTGTTGTAGTGGCACTAGATAAAAGGCACTTCTTTCGACTAGGTATTTAACGTCAGAGTTGACCTCGTCTCCCCGCAGTAATCACTACCCACCCCTACACACATGCAACGCGCAACTTGCACTGGTATTCGTATCCGGTCACCAGCCGACGCTCGAGTGATCTTTCACGCAGTTCTCCTCAACATACTTCCGATGGTCACTCGCAGGCTGGACAATGAGGAGAGGGGCTTAATCACACCAGGATCGGTATATGTATGGGAAGAACGAGGACCTCACGCAGAGCTAACTGGGGTGAGCGCTTCGAGCTACTGGCCAATCTCTTGGCCACTAACGGGTGCTGTATTAGGTTGGCATAGAGCGCTGGACGGATGGTTTGTTTTGCTTATGGTGATTATCATCGACAATTTTCTGAACAGATCACTCTCTAGGTATCCGGTGGGGTCCTTCTAGGGTCCGAGAGGTTAGTATCAGCTGCTGTCTGCTCCGGATGATTAGCTCACGGGACCGCTTGCAGGGTTTCTTGTTTTACCACGAAAAGAAAGACGTCCATTCGCAGCATCTTTATTCAGGGAATGCATATACATCTGGTGCCTCGTCAGTAACTCCGTTTTGAATTACGAGTCATTCTAATTTTGAATGTCAACATTACAGGACCTCTATACCAAGCCGCTCAATCTTGGTCAAACAAACCTATACAGTTTATGTCGACACGTCTGTCGGACAACGCAAGTGGCATCTAAGTGCGTAACGTATCTCCTTCGGCGATGAGTGTAGGTGTTTACAGACCACATGATTTCTTCAGTCGCGTACTTCACCGAGGAATCCATCGAACATCTGCGCTCCATTGACGACTTCCCTCATCTGGCTAACCTTACTGTGCCCAATGGGAAATACAAAAGTGCTCGCTCTGCCAAAGGCAAACCAGACCACATATTCAGCAATGAATCCGACGCTGCGGAATTTCCTCGTCTCGAATATATCCCGTACACTCCTCGACGATCCTCGGTATCATCGTCGCTTGACACCCCATACGGCCAGTCATCTTCAAGGCGTACGCCGCCTCAATCTCGCTACAGAACCCCGAGTCAGTCAGGGTCTGTGTCTTCGGACGACACCCCTCCGGATAGTCTCGCACCGCTGGAATACCTCCAGAATATGGCCCCTCCACGTCGACACCCTATCGACGAAAAGACACTAAAACTTTTCCCCTTCTCTAGAATTCTGTAGCGCTAATTTTTCCTGTACATATCTAATATTGCTGTATTTTCAGATCTCCATAGGTAATCAGATCTATGCCATTGCGTCTAACTCCTACAGGAGTACCACCGTAAGCGCGAAAACTTTTGGTCTCGATCTCGATACTTCCGGCTATGTAGTGTCGCTAGCCTATATTCAGTTGTATAACCGATGTCAGACGAGTGTCTCCTCCGGCGACAAAGCGCTTGTTACTTATCTGTATACATACAGTATCGATTTATCAAGGGTTTATGTCACTTCAATAAGCCGTAGTCAACGGTGACTTCAACCGTAGGCGATTGGAGGCACATTAAGCTTCTTACCGTGTCGTGAATTTATGGCATGAATTCCCCGGCGGACACAGAAGTCAATACTGCCTCGGTAACGATGGCTGTCACCTGCCTGCACCTGCCTGACGAAGACCCTATGATCATGCCGGCATTGTTCGACGTTATCAGTTTCAAGCTAGTGAAAAGTGTCATGCTAAACTATTTAACCCCCGCATAGCGCGGAGAGGAGAGTCCTTAGCCCAGAATGAAAAAAAAAATGAACGTTGGAAGTTGGTACGCAGTTCAGGAACATGAAAGGCCCTGAATAGTAGGACACTATGTATGTCAACGATCCAAAGATGTGAAGAAAGAGGAGATCCGTCGGTCTGTCAAGGTCCCGCCACGATCATGATTCGTCTTGCATCAAGGGCAAGCCACCTGGGTTTCCTTCATAGAGACCCCTCGAGAAGTTGAAGTTTGACAGGAGCGAAATGGGGTTGACCGGATTCCTAACCGGACCCGAGACCCCTGAGGCCGTAAGCTCTATAGCCCCCTTCACAACCAATATCAAGGGTGTATTATAGACCAAGGACTGAGGATATGATTTTGATACGAAAGCACCGGGAAGGAATGTGGAGCAAGCAATGATATTGCGGGATGGGCTAATTTTGGACTAATCCTTCTTTACACCGATAGTTGTAGCCAATAGCTCATTGGGTAACGCGATACTGCCCATACTTGAGAGCAACGAAACCGAGCCAATCACCAGCACCAACAAGACTATCACGGTGCCAGTGAGAAGAACAAATGGTCTATAAGAGAATAAGGTCAGGTTGAAACGCAAGGGATATTCAAGGATGTGACAAACCCGCTAATGTCCTTCCTCTCGCAACTTTGCCCAACCCATGTATCAGTCTTAACTTTGGATCCTTCTCCGGTCCTCGTGACACCGCAAGTGCAGACGAAACACGTCCTGCCTGACTTGGTTGCTTCCAGGCATTGCCCGCGTCCAGAGCACGAATTGGTCGAGTTATTGCAGGAGGCGGCGGACGTGAAGCATGTTGAAACGGCCCCAATTGGTTCTTGGAAAGGGGGGTGATTCGGGGGAAGGGGCGACTGGGTTACTTGAGGTTCTCTTTTTTCCAGCGGCGTTGTTGAAAATGTGACAAATGCTAGATGGAAGGAGTCGGGGTCGCTAGAGGCGTGTGCAAGGAATTGACGAATTTTAGCTGTAGCCTCAAGGTACTCTGTGCTATCTGAGCCATAGATTTGACGCAATTCAGAGACCTTGGTCAGCTCGAGAGCGGCAAATGAGGGTGATTCGGCTGTTTCGAAGAATACGGCTAGGTCGTCTACGTCATCGAGTTGGCGGTTTTCACTGTCGTAGATTGAGGAGAAGGAATGGGCCGCTCTATGAAGATATGTGGACACTACAGATGAAAGTGACTGCACAGAAGGAGACGAAAGCTTGAATGCGGGCTGGAAGGAAGGCGGCAAGACGACTGCGCAAGATAGGTTAGTTGAGACGCACGGCTGGAAGGACAAGAAGCGAACGTTTGGCGTCTAGCTCGTCGATGGTAAGCAGGAGAGCATTGGGAGAGCCCTCTCCGACGAAGTTGTGGTCATTGAAGGTGGGGTCATGGAGGGGCTCGAAGGCGTCGAGACCGAGGTGGCGAGCGAGCGTTGCGGTTGGGTTGGCTGAAGAGAGGTAGCGCGTATTTAAGTATACGTCGATGGCAGAGGCGAGCTGGAGGGCAGACAGCAGGACAGCTGGGAGCAGAACAAGCATGAGGGATGTTTGCCTGTGTTTGCGTCAACTCTCTTTCACCCAACCACACATGCACGCCGCCACTCTTCTCCACAAGTCCCTTCAACCGTTCAGCTGGTATAGTATCGCTCTTCGTCGTCGGCCCCGTCGCTCACGCGTATAACAGCTCCCTCTCAAACAATTCACTCTCTCCACACACTCAAACCATGAATCTGCCCCCCTTGCCCCGCGAGATATGGCTCGAGATCATGCAGTTTGCAACCTACGTCCATCAGAACAACAGTATCGTTCCTTTGCATCCGTTCGCAGAACGCCGCATATCCAGCAATGCCATGGCCGTCAACACCCAGGTCATTTCTCTCCGTACAAAACTATCTCTCGTGCTCGTTTGTCGCTCTTGGCGCTCTATCGCTCTCCAACTTCTCTACAATCATTTACCCATACGTAGTCCTTTACGTGCCGAACTACTCCTCGATGTACTTGAACGCAGCGCTCAAGGCCCCTCTGAACTCCGTCTTTATCACGGCCAGTGGACGCGCCATATCGAAATTTACACACATGCGCGTCGCGCAGGTGGATTGCCGTATCTAAAGTCTCTTTTTCGCATATTACAAGCCTGTCCAAATCTTCGTATCCTCAGTGGTAACTGGAATCATCGCCTGCCTCTCGACTTTCTTGAGGCCATATCCAACAAGTTGGGTCCTTCTCTTCAAGGCCTTTACTGGAACGACCATGCCGCAGCAACATGGCCAAAAACCTCCGCCGCAACCCCAAAGTTCCTCGCTTCTTTTGTCGCCCTACGCGTGCTGGATATTCGCAACTATGGAGGCAAAGGCGATGCCGCGGCTATATCCATCAGCTTACCCAGCGTTCAAGACCTCATACTCTCTAATGCATCTCCCTGTATAAATGTTGCCACTATACTTGATCTCCCTGCTCTCCAGAACCTCGTACTCAAGACTTACCCCGTGAATGCAACCACCCCTGTAGGGTTTCTTACCCCGTTTCTCCAGGCACACGGGGCGTCGTTAATAAGTGTAGATGTACATCCGCCGTCCTCTGAATTTGATTTCGAAGCTGAATCTCCACACTCCCGCCGTATAACGTGTTTCTTCAATCCAGACATTTTTCTCGAGAGCAACCTATGTCCCAATCTAGAAACTCTCACTTTCCCCGCTTCATCGCCTCCTTTCAGCCCTGGCATCAAGCATCCTCTCCGCCGCATCGGCCTCCGGGGCGTCCGTGCCGATACCATGTATCCTGACAAGGATACGATCACCCGGAAGCATCTCATGTCTTTTACCCCCGACCGATATCCGAACCTTGAGGTCATCAGGACTATCGGCTTTCTGGCAGATGCTGATACAGATGGCCTCATTAAGGACATCTTCATCTGGTGGGTTCAGAGATTCGAGAAGCAGGGGATAGATTTTCTGGATGGAGAGGGTGTCTTGTGGGCATACACGGACTCAACAACAACATTAATCAAAGACTAGTTCTGGAAATACTTAGGGTTTCTCAAATCCGCATCGATCGCTGTATTAATCTCCATGTACCAGGTGCTCATCGTCAGTCATTTCATGACAAGAGTTTAAACCAATTACAATTCCCTAGGCACGTCCGGAATTAGTTCGAATGTCTAGCCTCCTAAACCCTTCAGTCCTAGATGAGGTATCATGATGCAAGAGGGGGACATCTAGATCTCTAGTATGACGTCTATATATCCAAGGAACGAATTCATTATGAATTTAGCAAGCGATTGGCCATCTCAAAGCCAAGGAACGTCGCGCCATTTGCAAAAGGCGATCTAGCATGATCATGAATCAACGCTTTGGTTCGACAGTGTATTGAGCACGAGACACCTACCGAATAAGGGTTGGGCCAAGCCCACGGGTAAAGGCACCAATGCCGTCGGCCCGCCAAACTTTACGGACGCAGTCCAAAGTTGAGGTGTATTTTTGACCAGACGAGGGCGAGAATCCATCTGTCTGCATCCGTGACTTGATCATATCTATGGGGTATATGATTGCCCAAAGCTGAGGAAGGCGTCAGAATGGTGTGACAGCAGCAGTTTCCACTGGGTCTACTTACAGCATAGCCAGCTGTAGCACCGTACAACACAGCGTTGAGCGGGCTGATCTCCTCCCTCCGTATGCCCTTCTTCTTTATTTCCCATTGCACAATCTTCTCATAGGTGAGGAAATAAACACCATAACCGGAAGCCTCTCGCAGAAGAGTCACTGCTTGGCCCTTATAGATGCCTGCAATTCCATATCCGGAATAAATCTTCTTGATAGCATCCCAAGGTCCGGCGTACATTGGTTTCGTGTTTGACTGAGTTTGTAGACCTGGAATATTGACGCTCAAGTAATGCAACAGGCCAGGAAGAATGTTCTTACGGATGCGAATGTGTTCCACTGGCCCTGACACAACACCGTTGGCCAGTCCAGCAAATACACCAGCAGTGAAGAGTTGGGCACCAGTTAAAACACTGCCGTTGACACCACCTGTTCCGCTCAGTCGGTTCTGTTCGGCAAAGTATCGCTTTGTCCACTCGAGTGCACCGAACTGGATCGAGACACAGACACCAATACCGAGCAGCGGTGTTAATGTTCCCTACAGAGATATGTAAAGTGGGTTACATTCCCAGGGGCAGGCCTCAACATACCTTGTAGAAAGCCAATGGTCCTTCATTCTTTAGAATACCACCGGCACAGTCGATCATTCCCTTGTACGTGCCCTTGGGTGCAGTTTGCATACGCTGGTATTTTGAAAAAATGAGCTCGTGAACCTCACATTGTTTGTCAACTACACATTACCACTTTGACAATGTCGAACGGTTGCCCCACGAGGACCTAGTTCAAAAAACATGAGTCATGCGTGTTATCAGGGGTAGAAAGGGAGCATACCTGAGCCACTCCTCCGGCGGTCCCAGCCGTCAGATCTTTGAGCGTCTTCGACATGAGCCGCTCCTGGATGCAAGAAATTCAAATAATTTTAATTTTTGCCATTACGATCGTTGAACAAGTGACTCTTTCAAATTTTCGCCAAACTTGTGCAAATGGGCAAGATAAGATAACGTTTCTTAACGTTGTGGCGGTGCAATTTTCGTCTGTTGACGTAGCCACTCAAGCCATGGCTCAACCTCAACCACAGTCTTCGGACATTTTCAACCCAGGCATTAATTTGGAGGAAGGCTGGGATGAAAACGACTACGACGAAAACGAGGACGACTATGAAGACGATGAGAACGACGACGACATTGATGCGGAGGCTGAAGAAATTGCACGACGATTGGGTGAAGAGTTATGGGCGGATATTGGCAAAGTAAATGCGACCCAGGCACTCCCGGATACTACCGCGACAATTAACTCCCAACCTGTACCACCATCCACTATTTCCCCAGCTGCGCCTCCCGCCACCGCGTCTCGGAAAGGCGAAGCTGCGATCGTCACTATCAAAGCCATCCTTGCTGTTATCGAGAATGACCCCCCTGCACGTTCAGCCCTGACGTCTGCTGTAGTGCCTAATTCTCATGGCGAAAATGTGTTAGACACTCTCAAACGGCTCGCCGAATTGAGGGCCGTGTCCAAAGCCGTTGCTGTGTCTTTAGGTCCAGTTTTGGTCGCACTCGCAAGATCTGACACACTTTTTGGAAATTTGCGACATTCCAACGCTCCTTCCATTCAACTTGACAAGGGGAAACGGAAAAGAGAGGAGGCGGACGAAAGCCAAAATCATCACGATTATAGGGCGTTCAAACGGCCGTATATTCCTGAATCCGATTTACAGCCTCAAGTAAACGAAGCCGTTCGAGTTATCACTCATGCCTTGGGATCGTCGCCTGCTCAGCCTCTCGACCCAAACCTAGTCTCCTCGATACGACTCCAATTACACCAAGTCTTCCTGTTTGCTGTGACATCTTCAGCGGCCGGTGGCCAAGACATGCATGCTCTCCAAGAAATTAGTGGCCTGATACAAGTCATCGGCGTCCTTAGCGGTATACAGATTGGGCAACCTCCCGAGTCTCACCCTCAATATCCGCCGAATCCTGCCTACCCGTGGCTCCCCCCACCACCACCTTCTGCGACAGATATAGGAACTGCCGTGTATCCATGCGTTATTGCAGGTTGCAAGAAAGTATTTTCACGCTTATACACTCTCCGCGCACATCAACGTGTCCATGCCATCCATCGTCCATATCGTTGTAGCCTCTGCCCTGCATCCTTTGCTCGAAATCATGATCTCAAACGCCATTTAAAGCTACACGACAGAAAAGCCTGGAAATGTGGCGGGTGTTTGAAAGTGTTTTCTAGACGGGATGCTATCAAGCGTCATAAAACTGGCAGTAAAACCCGTGGTCCCAGGAGCGAAGTTTGTCTAGCAGCTGAGATTCTAGAAGTGGAGCTAGATGAAGATGAAGGGGAGGACTCGATGAGAGAGGAGCGAAGGGCAAAGTTGTGGAGCGGCATTGCTATCTCACAGGCAGATGCATTCGCCGCTCAGGCGCAGTCGCAACCATCTCATGGCCATCACGACTTGACACTCGTAGAAGAAGGGGAGATTCAACCCGCCACTATCTTCGCGGTGCAGCAAACTGTGTTAAGCTTGCATGGATTGTTACAAGCCCATGTTGGAGGAGCGTTGGGGACGCCTGTCGGACAGCCAGTATCTCCGCCAATGGATCCGGCAGCTGGACAGGCTACCCTTGCGAGCGTTATCGCTCGTGCACAGCTTCAGAGCATGCCTCCCAAGACGGCGAACGCTGACACGGTTGATTCTGGCATCCATTTGAACGGAGTATCGAGCTTGGATATCGATCCTGTGTTGTCAGTCAGTGTCGGCGATAATGTATTAACAAACCACGGTGGGGAATCCGCAACTTCAATTCCGTCGTTCACAATGTATGGACTGTCCGACGAACAAACAAAGTTACTGGAGGAGGCGATTACCAGTGCGGCATTAGCCGCACAGGCACAGGCTGAAGCAGAAGCTGCAATGGAGGAGGAAGACGATGAGGACTTGGACGATGATGACAGCGAAGGAGAATCTGCTCTTTGTGAATCATAGGAAATCGGTCCAGATTCTAGCAACGCGTACGTATGTCTAATCCTGTTCTCTAACTAAATATTACAACATTTTTGAGCTAATAGATACAACTTTAGTGATCATCAATTTCGTTCTTCCTCTTAACAGGACCCAGCAGGCATAGCCCCCTATTTTTGTTGAAGCTGAGAAGAGAACATGCCCGGAATTCTTTCAATGGAGTTGTGTCATCTGGCTAGCCTTTGATTGCCTTGCTGCTCACCTTGTACGCTCATGCACGAGCTTTACAATTTGCTTTTCGGGCGATGCTGTAAAATTGTCGAATATCGCATGCGGACATTTGCATCTATCAACCGCCACCTGTTCTTGTCTTCGGTTGACTCGCGCTTCCAAGCGTCCGCTATTGCCTGCGCTGGAGAAGGCACGGGACTTGGCGGAGGGCGTGGCGGAGCGTTCCGTATACGTCGTGGCGGTGGCTCGGGGCTCATCTGCGTTGGTGATGAACCACATGTCTAGAAACAGGGCAGCAAAATGAGTAAATTGAACGTACCAGCGGTCGTGAGGGTTTTGTCGTTGATGGTAAATATTTAGTGTCCATTTTTATATCGACCTTTGAAGGAAGGTAAGGAAAACTCAAGGCATCTGTGTGTATGCTTCAATCAGACTTTCAGACAGGTAATTCTAGGGGTAATCATTCTCGCAATTCCCGAGGGACAAAGGGAGACCTGGATCAGGAAAGTTGAAAGGGCGAAGCGTGTTTCGGAAGATGCCGTTTTAGGATAGGCCGACGGCTGACGACTTTGTCAACCCCATCAATTCTACAAACCTCACTGCAGAAAAACCAGCTAGCATCGATGAAACAGTTCATTCTCAGTGTAGCAGCGAACCAGATCATATCATTTAGAACAAGCAACCTGCGCCTGTATAGAGATACTAATAACTCTAGAGATTGGAAGTCGCCGCAACTAGCGGCACATACTCTGAAGTATATAAACCCAACCACAAACACAAGACAACTGCAACCCAAAGGTTCATGGATGTGTAGGTCCGGGAAGCTGATGATACCGTTGTTGAAGCCGGCGTTGACGATTGAGGTAAGGTATTGCTGGTCCTATTTGCTCCGTTTATAGTTCCATTTACTAGTTGAGAAAAATGTTAATGGAATTTAGAAACGTGAAGTCAAACAACATACGTATAGCGTTTACCAAAATGTCATTGTAATCAGCCGCAGACTCCCATGCAGCAAATCCCCGTAGACCGTTTGCTTTGATAAAGTCACCTTTCGCAGCAAAAGATTGCGCGTTATCAAATGCGACCATGATTCTGGATGTCGAATTGTATACGTAGGGCTAAATGTTGATATTTAGATGTCTGTCCGGAAGGACAGATTTCTGGACCTACAGTTTCACTACATGCGTCATAACGATAGGCAATGCCTTGTCTGGCTGAGCCGTTCGTGTCTAGGAAACCATCGTCTACAAGGCTGAAGAAAGCGTATGTCCCGCCAGGTGCTTCATACACTCCACAAACGTCTAGACCACCGTTGCCGTTCCAAGCATCACCGGGGGGCCTGTCACTGATATCATATGGCGGGAAAGCCGCAAGCGATGAATCTGATTGGTTTGCGAAAGCCTCAGTTGTATTAACACGGTATGAATGACCATACATGGGAACGCCAAGGACAATGTGGTCTCCAGGTATCCCGGCGCTAGTCCATGCCGCCACAGCAGACTGCGCCGAGCCGTATTGGTTTTCCGAAGGCGCACAACTGTCCTCCAACGGTGAATTAGGACCAACACCTGAAGTAGGAGTTGACGGGATGTCATAATTCATAATGACAATATAGTCCAGGACCTCGGCGAATTGTGAAATTTCAGTGAAAGGAGCTCCAGAAGGGCCCGGGAAAGGCTTCAGGCCTGTAGCTGCGGAGATAATCACACTAGAACCCAAGCTCTGGCGAAGTTCTTGTAGGAAGGAAAGAAAATTGGCCGTGTCATTTGCGTTTACGGTGTTACATCCAATACCCTGAATGCCCGGGTATTCCCAACTGCGTTACTTGATAAACATTTGTGCAGAAGGGAAAGCGAAGGACCTACTCAAAATCAACTCCGTCAAGGCTGTACTCTTTGACCAAGGCTGTGACGGTCGCAACAAACATGGACCGATTTTGTACTGATCCCACGTTAGTTGAGAACCATCTTGAACCAGTCCACCCTCCTATTGACAAACTGGCTTGGACGCTCTTGATGGTCCCAAGGATGAGTTTTCGATGCGTCGAAAACGGTTAGACTCACATGATTATGAGCTGCGGTCACGAACTGAGGCAACAAGAGTTGGTCAGATGCTTCAAGAGAAACAGCAGCGGGGTCTTCGGTAGTGAGGCTGAGATGATATCTTTAGCTGGATAGTGCACAAGGTATGTAGCGGATACTTACGCAAATGCGTAACTCATGACGTTGTATTTCGACCAACTCACTGCTGACAAGGGTTGATCTGTGGCATGCCAACCAGCATACCAAGCAGCGGAGACCAGGGAAGACGCGGAGTCAGAGCGACCTTGCAATCCGAAGCCAAGGGCACCAAGTCCCAGACTAGGAAGCCAAAAGAACGCCAGGTAAAAGTGGAACATTACAAGCGAAGGGATGAATTAATAAAGAGCGTGAAAGGGAAAAGCAAGTAACTTTAGTGCGTTGTCGAGGTCGTTGACTAGCCCTTGGCATGATGTCGTTGAAGAAAGCATGTTATGGTTATTTGGTTGATCTTCGCTTCGCCGCGTTAGCAACCAATCCATTCATCCGGGGATTCTGTAGTGTGGTACATACTTACATCAGGTACATATGTATAGAACTGTAACAGCTCAGGTAAGGCCCTCAAACCCCCATACCCATACATACTATCGATCCAAGTCCCGGCGACCAATTTCTGGGGCCCATTATGATGGTCTGGGCTGAATGGTCATAGAGTGGAGTGGTGCCCGCGCCCTTCGTCCATGTGTGACATCCTCAGCGCATAAAAGCAGTTAGCTCTCTCGCTTGCATCCTCCAGGTAACAAGAAACGGAACCGTGCCGCATTTTCGATCAAGAATCGTGGTAGGCCGACCGCAGAAGTTAAGCTGGACATAAGGAGTCAGAACAAATGAATGATGTACACAAAATGCCAAGTCTTACGGGTCGAGACTCATTTGCGACAGCAGGTCTTTGTACTGACGTAAATAAATAAATTAGCTCATATCATTCGAAAATAGGAGGGATCGTACGCTGTACGCTTCTGGGAGCATTCCAAAAATGTCTTTTCCGCGGCAAATCGTTTCTTGAATTCTCCGGGGGTCAAGGAGCTTCATGTTACCACCGATGCGGTCTGAGTGCGAAAATCCTTTCATCTTGACTATGTATTCCGGAATGGTTCTGAAGCAGTAGCTGCAGTGCCATCCTGAATCTGCTAATATCGTGTCGGTGCCTTTGGAATGCCGATAGAAGACATTAGGGCGCCATAGGTATACACTAGCGCGCCAGCTAGCCATGTCTAACTGCCATTCGAAGCTACAGTGCACAGTTCAGTAGGTTGGTAGAAGTACGTACTACCGGAACTTGCCTGTATAAGAAATTTCGAAGTTGGAGATGAATAGATTCTCCATAGTCACAAGCCTTGAGTAGGTCAACTGTGTGTTTGGCTGGAATTTCGTCGATATCGGACATTATAACGAGAGTTGGGTTGCCGGAAGGAAGCCCGCGGATGTGGCTATGAAGCAGAGAGGTCATAGTATCACGCGTCAACGCCTCGATATCCCATGCAGTTTGTCCTAATTGAAGTGGATGGCCTGGTAAACTGAATGCTTACTTAGCAGCGAGTACAGCAGATTTGATACCATGATGCTCCTACAATCGGTAGACTATCTTCTTCTCAAATTTCGCGAACCTCTCCCTGTTATTGGCGAAATATGTCTCCTTGGGCAAACCAGTGAAAGTCGCGTTGGATTCGATAATCAAGAAATTATCAACGACCGAGTCCAGCTCGTTCATTCGGATCTCTAACAGGTCCAATTCGCTGCTCATTAGAACAGCATCCATGACCTTGACCTTGACCCGAGCTTCGCGTTCCTTCCATCCGTGCAGCTGGCAAGCGTGTTCATCCATCTTCATACCCTCAGCATAGTAGTGGGGGATGATATTCTTGGGGCCGTCAGCAGTGTCCCAGAGGGGTCGCGTCGCGTATGACAGAGCATTTTTGATCTGGTACTGGTTCGAGACGATGAAATGGAGCAAAACAATGACGGCCAGAACGACAGGGATGAAGAGTATCCTGTGAGATCGTCGCAAGAAAGAAGCAGCCATGGAAGAGTTATATCCAATGTAGCCAGATATTGCGCAGCAACACCTAGTACTTGTGAGCACAGCTGATGAAGGATGCGACATCAGCCATCTATATAAATGACAACGCTTGTGAGATTGATGGCGCTCGCGTAACAAAGGGATGAAACGCTATGAAACGGAGAAAGGAAAAATTACTCTCATGCGAAACAAAATCATCATACATATTGTTGCAATATAGAGCACCAGTATATTACTTATAAAGCCTACTAAATATCAAACGACCAAAAAATTCAATTTGGCGACCCTCGAGGGATGATGAGACGGAGTTGTGCCACCTGGGGTTTGGCTTTCGGGGTAGGAACCATGAGAAAAGGAACCTGGTTTACGGCGAACGTGAATGGAAGCCCTACGAACATAGGAAAGGAACCACTTACACCAATGTGAGTCATGAACTTGTTGATGTCTTCCTCGTGAGTGGTTTTTTCGCCGAGACTATCAAGGATAGGGGATGTCTCTGGGGTATTCAGTCCAGTATTGGTCACACGAGATTGCCCATGGCCAGCATTGGGAGACACTGCGGTACTTGGAGTATTCAGGCCGTAATCGCTGAGGAGGCATTTGGCTGCGTCTGGCCCAAGAGCAAACAGAGACCTCATGTCACGCGGGAACAGAGGAGAGGGGGTTGGGGGAACAAGTGCAAAGACCTGCTTACTTCCCGAAGAAAACATTATAGCGGGCGTCACCATCGGGGTTCCCACTGGTGCAAGATATGCCATCGGACTTGGAACTGTTGACTCGGTTGATGTGAAAGGTTGTTTCAAAACATATGCCGGGGACTGCAGGGCGCTTGGAAGCGGACGCAGAAGCGGACGCAAGGGCTCAGTGTCCAATAAAGGTGAGCGCAAGCTTGCATTGTGACGACGCGCCTCGCTATAGCCTCGAATTGAGCAAGAAACTGTCACTCATGATAAATTAACTTACGAGTTGCAAAGAGTCATTTGAACTTCGAGCATCTCCCTGGCGTGGGTGCCAACCTGTTGCCGCGATCGTTCCGGAATCTGTCTAGCGAGCTGTACAAAAGTTAATAAGTTCCAACGTCGTCCACGCTTCCTCTCGAACTTCACTGGCTTACTTCATGTTGAACTCTATTTCCAACTTCCTTTACAACACGCTCGTGTATCGCATCATACAACTGCTTCTTCAGAGACTCTATCACACAGTCACGGATGGCATTTTCAAGGAGACGTCGGGTGTCCTGCATCGACTCCTCATGTCTTGCGATCTGCTCTTGAAGCTTTACGCGAACTTCTTCGATCTACATTCGTCAGTAACAATTTTGTGTTTTAATTGAGATAATACCAACTTGCTGAGTAACCTGTATTGCCGGGACAAGGTGCGCCATTTTCTCCGTCTGAGTACCCAACGCATCGAAAGTCCTTTGCATGGTCGACACTGTTCGTTTAAAGGTTGCAAATAGGCCAGCCACGACTAGGATATCTTGACAGGTTGAAGTTACCATCTCGGAGTCCTGCGATGGTGACAGCACTGTAGATACAGATGACAGAGGAACAGTACTAGTGGATGCGGGTGGCGTGATGGCAGTGCATAGAGGAATTTGTTCAACGGGGGCAACTTTATTGTGTGTGATTGGAGTTCGTGGGATGATGATCGAAGGGATCTTCGGTTTTTCTCGAGAAGAAGGCCAAGAACTTGAAGGGCGTGGGGTAATGAGAGTTCGCATGAAGAGCGAATTTTGCTAATTGTGTGGGGAAACGATGTCGATAACGCGTTTTCGATACTGCAGCTGTCGTTGGTTTATAAGGCGTGGATAGTGAAATAAGCATGCCTTTCCCGCATGCTCAATTGTAGGTATCGTGCACGATCGAAAGCCTACAACAGCATGTACATGTAACCTCGTGTAACACGCACGAGGTAAGCTTGTGCTTCCAGGTATTTCCATAGTTCCTTCGCGGATTAAGAAGCCACAAAGGTAGCCGTAGGGTAATTAATTTTGCTCTCACGAGCCACAGGGAGGGTATCTTTAAAGGTACATACAGACCAACATACAGTCGGGGTCGGCCCATGTAAGAATAATTTATTTGCTGTGTCTAGCCTGAGCCTTGAGATGCAGCCGACTCGTTCGAAAGCTCCAGAAGCTCGAAGGAATCGATACGATCGTCCGTCTCAACAGAGAAAATTTGAGTCGTGAACTGCATGTCGGTATTCGTTCGGTGCATATCACTTGGCTGTCGTTCGTGGGGGCTGATATAATTTAGATTAAGGAGGATACGATATCCCTAATGTGTGTGTGAATATCGTCAAAATCGCAAACGGAAGGCAACTTACTGAAAAGGAAAGGGCAGACAGCATCCACCTATTAAACGGTCAGAAGGCGTAACCTCATCTGCCAGCTTATCGTACCCATACAACAGACCAGACAAAGCATGATTGTCAAGGGCATACAGAGAGGCTTGTCCTAAATATACACCTTTAACAAGCAAGTTAAGAAAATAAGAAAAATTTCAATCAGAAAAACGCTAACCCATAAGTAAAAAAAAAGCCCATGTACCATCCCGCATTAATAATAAAATTAAGGGCACGTCCCCCCAACCTGAGCGTAGCGCCTCGAAAAATTTGGCCAGAGTGAGAATAAAGAGAACAGTCTGGAAAGCCATCGCAGTTGCTCTACAGATAAATCAGCATGGCATGGTCAGAAGGAGTACACCATACCCGTAAATAAATAAGCTGTTAGGCACGTTGGTAACAAGACATATATCATCGTATTCAATGTCAGGAATGGCTAGTCTCAATCCAACGCTCATCACTATCAGCTCAAGCAAATATAGTGTGATGAGTATGACACGCATTGTTGAATTTCCGTGGTATAACGCGATGACTGTCGAAAGAAGATTGGACGAAGATCTGTAAGACATTATTATGCATCTTACCACGAAGGACCAGTATCACATCGACAATGCCAACTATGGCAAGAGACGCAGCACCCTGAAACACTTGCCAGATGTAGCAATCGTGGGAGGTGTAGTGTAGAGATGCCGATATGTCGGTTCCAACGAATATGATGGATCTGTTAATGGGCGTTTAAAGGGGATGTGATTATTATGCAGTTGGACACACATTTGTACCATGAGAGGGATGTATCGCGCGAAGAAATAAAGGTATTTGATGAGAGTCCAAGGTTTACTAGGGTTAGGTCGGCTTTGAAACTGCGATAGGGTGCAGAAGTTATCAAGACTCACGGCCAAATGAACTTCACCTATGAATGACAGATAAGAATACGTTGCACCGTTGTCAGTTGATGAAGTGCCTACTTCTGCGTCAAAGGTGATGAGAATATCCCAGGTCAGAAACGCGAGTGCCGCAACTAGAGTATCAATGATCGACGGTCCACTCGTTTATAGGTAATCATTTCAAGAGAGTTACGTACATGAACTGCATTGCACTATCTCCCGTCCAAGTCTCTGGTCAGCTAAGGATATCGACTTGATACCATCTGTTGATGCAGATCTAGTCCACCAGAGCAACATACACCAATCTCTGCCTTCATCGTTAGGGAAGCTTCAAGACAACTCCTTCAGACTTACCCGTTTACCTTACAATTCCTCCTGTCCTTCCCAAAACCTAGCAAAACGTCCGTCCGTTGAAGTCGTGTGGTCTTGTTTCGACACTGGACGACGTTACTGTCTTTTCACCATCCAGCGGGAAGAGTGCTGGTTTCAGAAAAGATTGTTTGCTAGGACGTTTGAACGACTGGTCGGTTGCGAGTGGTCCGAACTACAAGTTGATTACATAGCAGCAATTATCTCACGGTTACCTTCTCAATAACTTATCTAGAGGAACCAAGTGAAGCAGTGAATCTTCATAAATACATTTTCAGCCATTATAATTTATGTGGTACACATACTTGACAACGGAATATAGATTTTGGGCGAAATGGATCCCATAAGTACAACGGAAGAAATCATCAGCAGAAGAAAGAAGACAGCGTCGTTAAAAACATAATGAAGACGAAGACACGGAGACAACTGGAATGCAAAATGGCCATGGTGTCCTACCGCTGCGGTCCTCTGCCAATCAGCCAAGAAGGCGGCGTATGCGGTTGAGGTCTTGAAGGAGCTTGACTTGCTTTAGTCTGCTCTTCCTGACGCTGCCAAAGGAGTTCTGCCCAGAAGGGATGCGGAGGGATATGGCCAACAAGGGCTCTAAGAACATCAAGCCTAAGCGACAGTCAGGTCGGGACGGAAAAGCAAGAAAGAATAACGACGAACCATCGGCCCTTTTCTTCGTCCGTATCTGCGAAGAAGAGGATCTCTTCGCCACGAGGAAATACTAAACGGAACGAGCGCTCAACTCCGTATAAACCGTCGTCTTCGTCGTATCGAATACCGCCTTCCGGACTGAGAGCATTTTTACGAGCTTCTTGATTGTCTTCGACAAAAATTGCTTTCTTTAGGTCAATGGTGGCAGTAGCCTTTTTGGTAACATCATTAAACGCAACCAGATTAGCACCGATTATGCGTAATTGCCGACGCCGCCATGTCTGAGGACGCACTATCAGTCAATGTATTGCTGTACTAGATATGGCTTACACTGCAGTCCCCGCCTGATTGCGTCAAAATCCCCTCAAAGTACGTTACTTTATGCCAATTGATATGTCTTAAACCACGATGACACTCCTCTAGGCTTTGCGGTAGCTGCTCCGGACCAATCCCCGGTAACGGTGGCAATCTAAACATCTGGAGAACGATTTCCCCAACCTGCAAGGTTGAAAATTTACCGCCAACTTCAGCACGTTGGCCGATGAGGGGATAGCTCGTCTCAAACAATCGGGTGTCACAACGAGGCGCTATATCTTTGAAGGAGACGAACGCGCGCGCCATTGTTCCGTCTGGTTTAAGATAGCGAGCGAGATTCTCCGGAAGTCGATGTGCTGGTTGTGGTGGCGGAGGCAGAACTTGGACAGGAGGAAGCTTATCCTTTGACGGCTTCTTGGGGGATGAGGAAAAGAAGCTTCTCATGCCACCTTTGGAGGAAGACTGCACGACAGGAGGAGGCGGCGCAGGTGCTTTCGACAGCGGCGGCGGAACGAGATCCTTGAATTGGGTGATGATGTGGGGGTCCCGGCGGACTTTCAGAGTCAATGTGAACTCTAGTTTGTTATGCTCGATCCTTATTGATGGGTGAGGATATAATTTCCATAGATAACGAGGTTGAAGACGTACAATTCAAACTCCTGCTCTATACGAAACTCTCGGCCAAGCTCACATTCAGGGGTACTGACAAAGTGAATTCCGTTGTTCAGTGTACAAGTGAGGGCGGTTGGCTGTTGCGGCAATGGAACATGAATGCTCTTGACACCCAACACTAATACAACATTGAGCCGGAGCACAAAAATTGCACAGAAAGCCCATAAAAGCTCACCTTTAACGAAGACCTTTCCATATGACTTTCCAGACTTTTCCTGGGCTTGATATTCTTTGATTTGTTTGGAGTATTCATTCTATCCGATGGCCCAATGAGCAACTGTCTTCGCTCAATAAAAAAAGGAAATGCACCATATCTGAAGGTCGACGGACAGCCCTCCATGCCTTGCCAACATTGACATCACCGGGACCAGCCATATGTGAAATAATATCTGGATCTGAAGAAGAAGCATAGATGGTCCCTTCACGCTCTCGAACATGGTATTTCTGTTTCTACAATCGATAATGATGATGAGTCTCGAATAAGATGATAAATTAGAAAAAGCCTGACGGTATTGTTCTTCGCTGGAGCTGCGACCATTCGTTTCAGCTCTTTTTCGATGCTCTCCCCAAGCTGGCCGTCTTGTGCATTCATCTCTCCAACGCCAGTTACATCAAGTATGATATCACCTCGTTTTCTTGAACTTCCTCCCAAAACGTCTGCATCGCCCGTACTGAGACTTCTTCTCCTACTGGGGCGTCCAACCCCCAAAAGCTGTTGCGCCCCAGTGCCGATCTTAGGAGGGGGGGAATCTCCAAGTTCCATACGTCTAGCCTCGCGTCTCTTCTCTATGATCATCTGCTCTCTGCTCCTGATATTATCCTTGGGTGGTGGAGGCGGGGGAATTGAAGACACGGACGACACGCTGACATTTCTGCTAACGAAGCCATCGTTATGCAACAGCGCGGAATCGGTGGCTGCACGTTCCATGAGGCGGGGGGCTGAGGCGGGCGGTATAGGAGGCTGCAGAACCTCGTACGAATCCCCTTCATCGGTCATTACTGAATCATCAGCATGAGTTCCAGCTACATCATCCATAAGACGGTCCAGAGCACTACGCATATCCATGTCGACATCGACATCCCCCATCTTGATGCTACTTCCACTTTGAATACTCGGGGTCTCCTCTTTGCTCGTGCCTGAAAATACCCCGAAGCCATCGAAAGAAACCTTCCCAACTCCAGGGTTAATATACCCAAGATCCAAGCCACGCCCGAATTTGCTCCCAAAATCGAATTGTAACCTCCTTCCCGTGTCATTAAGACTGGCCTTCCTTTCAATGACGTTAGCACCCGTCAAGGTCTTCTTTTCAACGTGTTCGATTACAGCAGTCTCGGTACTAAAATCAGTCATCATTGTTAGAACCGACAATGTGTCCTTATCCGTTGGTAGGTCTTCAAGCGGAGTCATTCGAGAGGCGGACGCAACGATATCGGGCGTAGGACTGTCTAGAACCGCGCTATGAGGTTCGCGTCCATCTATTTTGTGCCGACTGTTGCTACCATTGGCGTTACTTCCCGGTGACGGAACATTGTGCCTGGAGGGTGGTGTCTGAATCAGGGGAGCGTCGAGAGAAGGTTCGCAGCCTGAATGTTCATCCAATGCAAAGCTGGGCTGGTCTTGCAGTTCCACGTCTTCATAAATGTCGCTTTCGCTTTCGGACGACGTGACATCGGTACCCTTCGGAATTGATCAATCATTGGAAGGTCAAGAAAATAGGGAGTTCTAACCTCTGTCATCGGAGCAGGAGATGACTGTGATCCATCAGCCATGGAGTTACCAGCCTTGGCGGGTTCTGTTATATTCTCTATAGCATGAGGCGGTTGTTCTGTCACTGGTAGCGAGAATGGATCGTCCAATGAATGAGATGAGATATCTGTCGATTTGTATCATTAGACTTTACTGGAACAAATGGTACAGTTACATGCCTGATGATTCAACATCCAGATCAAACCTAGGGATCAAACCCTCTCCAATACGGTCCTCAGCGTAATCGGGTGTTCTGGAGGTCTTACTGGGCGATGGGGTCCCGGGCAACATCAAAACATCAACACAGTCATCGTCCCTTGCTAATTGATTACGTTCTGCGTGTGTAGATCTTCCTAGAGGGGGCGTATGGAAATGAGCAAGACCAAACGCTTGTGGTGATGCATTGGAACTGTTCGCGCGTAAAGGTGCTTCAGTTACGGCATCGAGGGACCGCGAAATCTGAGTACTGGGCGAAAGAGCAGTAGAACGTCTAGGAGGAGTTGCAGGAGGTCCTAGAGGAGAAGCTTGTGTAGGGAGATTGAATGCGTGACCGTTGATGAGTTGTTGGGGAGATGAGTGGCTGGAATGGTAGGGGGGGAAATGGGGTGGAGAAGGCTTGGGCGACTGCGAATATTCTCGTTGATGTTGAAGAAACCGTGCGGCATGGTGCGAGCGCCCTAGGGGAATGCCATCTTCGGTATCTAGGTCTGGTGGCAGATTAGAGCCAGTAATCGGCCGCGGTGGAGTGCTGGCAACGACTGGGTGCCCTTGGCCAACCCCATTTGATGAAGTGAACATCTCGTCGACGAGTCCCGATATACTGGCATCTGGATCGAGACCGATATCAAGCAGCGAGGAACTATGATCAACAGAAGTCTCAGAAAATTCGTTGCTTTCGTACGAGGATTCTGCCGGCAGATCTGCTTCTGTCGGGGATTGATCACCACGGAAAAAAGGGTCATCTTCAGATTGTTCTCTATGATCCTCATCCATTTCCATATAATCTTCGGCTCCTTCGCTGTCTGTTTCAGCTTCGTCTGCGCTTATCTCCAGAATATCGCACTTCTCATTCCATGTGACAGTCTTCCTCCTTTGCCTCTTGCTGCGACTGCCACTGCTGAGGCGAGGCCCATGCATCCGTCTTGAGACAAGTGATGGGCGACTAGGTGAGACGCCTGATATGGGAACCGAACTAGCACTCGGAGTTAAGGAGGAGGAAGGCGTTGAAGCGGAAAGCGATAACGGAATCGCCTTGGGAAGGAGATGGGTGAGTGGGAGCGGAGGCAGGGACATGAGTTGTTCCCCGGAGCTAGTAGCGCGTTGCCTGAAAGGACTCTTAGTGACAGGTTCCTTCTGTATTAGACCTTGAAATGTTTTCGACTGCTTGCGCTCCCTCTTAAGGGCGAAGGGACGTTCGTTCTCGTCCTCTGCCTGATCATGTATAGAAGACGGTCGAGGTCGTTTTTCGCCCGAGACACGGCGAGGCGAGGGGAATGATATAGGGCGAATGGGTGTCGATGAAGGGGTAGGAATTTGAGATTTGAATGGGGATTTGGAGACAAGGTTATTATTTCGAACGTGCTTATAGCTTGAAGACGAACGCCGGGCAATTGGGGGCTGTGGCAGGCTACGAGGAGATTCTCGTTTGGCTATACGTAGGGGCGAAGTAATAGACCCAGAGCTTCCCGAACTTTGGCTTCCAGGATTCGATGTCGGGGAAATCCAGCCCATACCAGAATCGCGTATGATAGAAGACTTGATGGGGTCGGGAGAGTTCGACAAAAGTCTGTCTCTCAGCGGAGACTTCTGTGTCGACATGGTTACCAAGGGTTCGCTGTAGTCGACGGCGAGAGTTGGCAGCGAGCTCACTGTTGTGAACGGTGAGCTCGGATATGCTGGTGAGAAAAGACCAAGGTCAAACAGCAAGCTCAACAAACAACCACCCGTGGGAAATCACCAACCTTACTTTCACGCGTCAGGTCACATGATGGCGTCCTTATCCGGGCCGTCCCGGATCATGGATGTCATTTGGGGCGTCGACGCCTCCATCCAGGACCATCACACCAAACGACACCACCCTCACACCTGCTACTCTCCTAGATCTGTCTCATGACCGTCATTGAAGTGTATGATAGTTATTCTCGGCTGACCGGCACAAGAAAATCATGAGCTATATTCCGTAAAACAGGCCCTTTGGTAGGTGGCCTCTTAGATATCCCCACCATGTCGACAACTGTTGCCGCTTTTCTGGAGACATGTCTCCACGTTGTGACTCCCAAACATCTTGCTATAGGCGCTGGAGGTAGATAATTAAACCTTTTAATCGAATATCACTCTGACACCTTACTGATTTTCCTATGTAGTTTCACTAGGATATTTTGTCATTCATCGCCTCTGGATCTGGCCGTTTTTAATATCCCCTCTTCGATCTGTTCCAGGCCCTCCTTTGGGAAACCTTGTCTTTGGACAATCTCCAGTTATCATTCAAAGCGAAAGTGGCATCCCGCAGCGCGAATGGGTTAAGCAATATGGCCCAGTAATCCGCATTGTCGGGCCTATCGGCATAGAACGCCTTATTTTCATGAAGCCTGAAGCGTTACATCACATTTTGGTAAAGAATTGGCTAGAATTTCCTCGAGTACGTACGCCGTCATGATATTTCTGACGCTCTCGTTAACGCTATGTGAAGCCATCTTTTCTGAGGAATATTCTTGGCCTCGTAACCGGGTATGGACTCCTTACTGTGACTGGAAACGAACACCGGCAAATGCGCAAAGCCATTAACCCAGCATTCTCTATTCCCAATCTTATGGCCCGTGAGTGCAATATGGGGCCTACTTTTTTTGAGCTAAACTTAAACGCGTCGATAGAAACTGACATGTATTATGATTCGATCGACGGGTAAGCCATACAATGTACGGCCTGTTTGTTTCGTTGAGCTCCCTTGCAAGACTCGTCAGGATTTTAAAATCAGCGATTGATGGCGAGACGCGTCCGGAGGATGGCAAGATATTCCACATGTATGAGTGGAGTACGTGTATCATTTTTTCCAATATCCCTGGTACCCTGTTTAACCCCGCCCACGTAGTGAGCAAAGTTACTCTTGATATCATCTGCCAAACGGCATTTGGATACCGAGCTGACTCTTTACACGATCCACACAATGAATTAGCTGAGGCATACGAACAGTTATTGAACCTCCAGTCAGGTGCGAGACGCCAAGTTTCCGATCACCGTTTTCTGACCAAGAGTGCTAGGCACAAATCTGGCAAAAATTGCTGTGATCATGACGATTCCTGGTGCACCCAAGCTCGTAGGTTCCAAGTGGGCATATGCACACCGTCGCTGGTTTGCAAAAATCAAGTTTTTCAGTAAGTTGTCGCATTCTTTGACGAGGTACCAACTGACTTTAATTTAGGCGCCATTAGCGAATTGATTGACTCGATGTATCGAATCAAACGTATCTCTTCCTCGATGCTCCGGCAGAAGATGGAGGATTCTGCTGTCGTTCTTTCTGACACTGACGCTAAGCGAGATATCATGAGTCTCTTAGTTCGTGCAAGGAAAGCGGATCTAGACAAGGACAAGAACGTCTATGCCATGAGTGACAGGGCGATGATGGACCAAGTGGTGAGTTTCCCATATCCTTTTGCCTCGTGTGTTGATTTCCGCCTGTCGTGCTGCACAGTTAACCTTCCTTGGCGCTGGTCATGAAACCACAGCCACCGGCCTCTCATGGGTTAGGAACACTATATGAACGTTAGAGAATCTTGCTAATAAAATTTCTAGACACTTTGGTTGTTAGCAAACGCTCCAAAAGCTCAGGAGCGACTGCGCCAGGAAGTTGCTCCGCTTTTTAAAGAAACCTCTCGACCAGACTATCGCAGTTTGAAGGATTTGCAATGGTTAGACTGTGTAATGTGAGGGCCACCTCTTCTCCATCACGATTGTCCTGACTCAAAGGGGCCTTCAGCATGGAAAGCCTACGTCTGCTACCGCCTGTTCCTCTAACCGTGCGCATTACGACACGGGATGATTATGTCGACGGGATTCTGGTGCCCAAAGGCACTTTACTCACTATCCCCGTGAGTTCTTCTTTCCTCGGTGCTGGTAGCTTGGTTGATGGCGTGGACCTTAGATTAGAATCGTCAACACTTGGAAAGTAATATGGGGAGATGACGCTGAAGAGTGAGGCAATTTTTCTATTGCCTCTGCTTGACCATTGATTGGAGTCATCCAGATTTAATCCAGAGCGCTGGCTAAACCTGCCTAAAGATTACCACCCTGTCTTCTCCATGTTATCCTTCCTTGCTGGCCCTCATGCATGTATCGGAAAAACGATGGCCATCATTGAGATGAAAGCAGTCTTGGCGTGAGTATACCTGCTGTCTTCAGTGCATCTCTTCTCACTGCGGATTGTGACAACTTCCAGAGCGCTCATTACGAATTTCGAGTTTGAGCCTTCATTTGCTGGTCAGACCATCAAGCCTGCTGCTGCGATCACTATGAGTCAGTCATTTGGCGCTTTTCTCTTCAATTTCAATGGTGCTTACATATCAACCACAGAACCAACAGACGGAATGCCGTTGCGAGTTCGACGTGTATCTTAAGAAATAACTATATCTTTGAATTTAACGAATATTTGACGATATCCACTTTCCTATATCAATGCGGTTGTTACTGTGTATGTGTGTATGTTACTCTCTACTGTCAAGTTTGTTTCTCCACGCTTGTCATAAACTAGGTACCACCGATTTTGGAGCTGAAGAAGCGTTCAACAAAATTTGATCGTTTGCCGATGATTTCACATGCTGATAACAGTTGTTCATCTGACCAAACTGCGTGAATATGCCACAGATGTTGACATCTAGATTTATTTGGTATAAATGCCTCGACTGGAATTCGTGTATTACATGTGTCCTCAGAATGTCGCCCGCATCCACGTCTGAGCTCCTCGATTCTGCACCCCGTTACGCACAACAATTTCTTGATGACTATCATTCCTTGATCTTGCTGGGGCTAATATTGCTTGGTATGTGCAACCAGCGTATTTCCTAGTTTGAAAGAATAACTTTTCTCTTCAATTTAAAAGGGACTTTATCTTTCCTGGTCATCTACCAGTTAATTCTCTACCCTTTCTTCTTCTCTTCTCTCCGCGGCATACCAGGTCCACCTCTCGGCCATCTCATATATGGACAATTTCCGACGATTATCAATGGTGAAGCTGGTATTCCGCAACGTGAATGGGTTAAGAAGTACGGACCGATCGTTCGTGCTGTCGGGCCATTCGGACTTGAGCGGCTGATTTTCATGAAGCCCGAAGCCCTTCATAAGATACTAGTGAGTGACTGGGTTGATTATCCAAGGGTACGTACGTCCTCTGCATGTTTCAATCCTAGTTCCTTGAACAAGATTCAAGCCTGGATTCATGCGGAGCACGCTGGGCCTCACCGCTGGTTGGGGCCTTCTCACCGTCACCGGCAACGAACACAAACTAATGCGCAAGTCAATGAATCCAGCGTTTTCAATCCCGAATCTCGTAGCTCGTAGGCATTCTTGAATCTCTAGATTTTTGGATCGCTGAAGTCCAAACCCGCAGAGATGGATATGTATCACGAACCCATAGAAAGGTTTGCTTTGTGTGACTCGTGATATCGTTCTCTAACTTCGCCTATAATTTCAGTTTGATAGAGATTCTGGGTTCGAAATGTGACTCTGCGAAATCTAATGAAGGAACGATTCTTCTCATGTACGAATGGAGTGAGTACAATAGGCGTCCATCTTCGTTTCGTTCTAACAATGCATTCTGGAAGTGAGCAAAGTTACCCTTGATCTCATTTGCAAGACGGCCTTTGGTTACGAAACAAATTCCCTTCATAATCCCCACAATGAGTTGGCAGAAGCTTATGAGCGGCTCATCAGTATGCAATCTGGTTAGGCAATGTATGGTCATTGAAAAGACCTATCCTCATCTTCTCCTCTTTTGAATCACTCAGGCCCCAATCTTGCGCGTTTCATAGCGGTGCTAGTCATTCCTGGCGTCCCTCGACTCTTATCATCTGCGTGGGCATACCAACGACGCCATTGGTTTACCCACTTCAAAGACCTGGGTACGATTCGTTCATAATACTTTTCTAGAGTTTATACTTAGGAAAATCTTCAGCCCCTCTCGTCGTGCTAATGGAGTCGATGCATAAAATCAAGAAGATATCCGCAGAGATCCTTGCAGAGAAGACGCGCGATTCTGCAGTCACTGTATCTGACACAGATGCCAAACGAGATGTCATGAGCCTCTTAGTGCGTGCCCGCAAAGCTGACCTGCAAGACACAGCAGCATACGCTATGAGCGATCAAGATATGATGGAACAAGTCGTATGCTGACTATTTCTCTGCAATCTCATTCCAAGTTTGACAAAGCCTCAGTTGACATTCCTCGGGGCAGGACACGAAACAACAGCATCGGGGTTAGCATGGGTAAGTAATATGCGCTCAGGCTCCTTCAGTTTAAGAGGACGAATCATGTTTAGACACTCTGGCTTCTTGCGAACGACAAGACAAGTCAGACCCGACTTCGTAACGAAGTTACCCCCCTTCTGGCCGAAAACCCTCGACCAGACTATCGGAGTCTCAAGGAGCTCCAGTGGCTGGACTGCGTCGTGTACGATCTTTATATGTTGATTTAACGGTCTTTTGACTGTTCACAGCATGGAGAGCTTACGCGTTTTGCCACCGGTTCCAATGTCATTCCGTGCTGCAAAGAAGACCGACTTTATCGATGGTGTTCTAGTCCCAAAAGGAACAATTTTTTATATCCCGGTTAGATTGTGGATTTGATTGGCAGAACTGCTCTGACGTCTAGCCTAGATACGTGTGGTCAATACATGGAAGGAATTGTGGGGAGAGGATGCAGAAGAGTACGTACATTAGTTCATCTCATGGCTTTTCATGGTTGCTGACCTCTGATGCAGATTCAAACCTGAACGCTGGCTTAACTTGCCAGCTGCATACAGTCCCTCGTCTTCTGTGCTGTCTTTCCTTTCGGGCCCTCATGCATGCATCGGAAAGACGATGGCGATCATCGAGATGAAGGTTGTCCTCGCGTGAGCAGTGGATGCTCTCAACCGCCATATTCTTTGACCAATTTGATTCACTATCACAGGTCCTTGATTGCAAACTTTGAATTCGATCCCGCGTATGCTGGCCAAGTGGCCCAGCCAACAGCTGCCGTGACAATGAGTGCGTGTGAAGCTATCATATCCTCCTACAATTCTCATATCATTGTAGAGCCGAAGGACAATATGCCGCTCAGAGTTCGGCGTGTCCATCCGAGTAAGTGAATACTCTGAGAGTCAAGCGGCAGTCCTTGTGTCCTTGTAGTTTATATTACGATTCCTTTGGGCACCACAGAGATTGGATATCGTGGTACTGGTACTTGAATCCAACAACTGTGTCGGGCAATATCCTAGATATATGATTATGTTGGAATAAGAAGCTGCTGACCCGTTCTCGTGACGTCTTGAACCCTTCGCCGCCTCCTCGTTTCGCCACAGTAATCCACCCGGATCTCATTTAACTTTCAACTATTTCTTTCAATGTATTCCGTCAATCACTCGCTACGTCATGCTCTGCTTAAGAGCTTCTTCTTTTGTTCCTACCAATGTAGTTCAGCTAACTTCCACAAATCTGTACTTTACGGCACTTCGATGTTCATTCTCCCCTCAGCTGTTACTCCTGCATACGCGCGCAGAAACTGAGGTGAGATACAATTACTTACGACACTGTACTTTTACTTACCAAATACCTACTTCCATTGTCTAGGTAAGTACATGTTGCTCCCGCATGAGCGCGCAAACACTACTGAGTTTTAGAGTCACTTGTCTAGTTGTCCTCAACTTTCGGTTGTTATCCTCTCAGATTACTTTCAATTTGATCCTCGGGACCAACGTTTCTCAACAGCCTCGAGCTCTGAACCAACTCTATCATCACTTGATCGCTTCGCGGCGGGCGCCAAGGCAGATCACGTTGTATTTGTGGCTATTTAAAATTATTGTACGTTATTCGCGCACTCAAAATTTGCTCCGAGAGGTCGTTCCTCTCAGTAACTGGTCATGGCCAGCCACTCAATGAGTCTCCTGAAACGCACAAAGACATGGGTAGATTCTGACTCTGCTGAGACTCACGACGAGACTCCAGTTCCCACCAATGTAACCCATCAACCAACGACCGTGACGGAAATCGAGGATGAGGTCATCAAGCTCAAAGCAACCAAGGTCTGAATTTCATCAGGCGCGCTTGTATAGATCATTGACATTGACATCCGGGCTAAAGTCGCGTTCCTCTTATGCGACCGGAAAGTTTCTGTTTCCTTTGGGTCTGTTGTGTAAGCGTTGACACTCCTTCACGTATCTTGATATTTGTTGACAAAGTCTGGCTTAGTTGGGACGGCACTTGCCCTGGCTTTAATTGAACCCAAGGACATACAAGGAATCCACGCGCATATGTCTGTATTCATGGACCAATATAACATCAACATACCGGATCTTCCAGGTCTCGACTTCACCCGCGTTGAAGCGGAATGGTCTAGATTCCGGAGTAGCATTCCCGAAATATGGAAGTTCAATAATGACGGCCGTGAATTCCAAGTTGGAGATGCGATGAAAGCTCGAGGTCTCCAAGCTGAGCACCCCGTAATTCTTATACCTGGTGTAATTTCTACTGTGCGTTTGGAACATCGAGTAGGCTTTCATTTGATTCACACGTCAAAAAAACTTAGGGCTTGGAATCCTGGTCGACATCTCCGGACTATCGAGCTTTCTTTCGCGAAAAAGTGTGGGGCGGGTTCAACATGATATCACAGGTTACCTTCAACAGAGAAAAATGGATTGCGGCGATGATGCTGGATCCAGTCAGTGGGCTAGATCCTCCAGATGTCAAAGTACGGGCTGCAGAAGGAATCGACGCGGCAAGTAGCTTTATTCGAGGTTATTGGATTTGGTAAGGTCGTTGAATCCGATTTTTTTTTTTGTATGCTGAGTGAATATTTCCCTGTCAGGTCTAAGATCGTAGAGAACCTGGCCGTCGTGAATTACGACACGAATAATTTATATTTGGCCCCATACGACTGGCGTCTTTCATATTTTAACCTTGAAGAGAGGGACGGGTACTTCTCTAAACTTAAGACAACCATCGAGAGCTTGAAGTACGGATGCATCTACCTGCCTTTTTATTGGGTCTTTTCTGAGTTGCCTATGACAGGCGACGCCAACGCAAAAAGGTTGTGATCGCTGCTCATTCGATGGGATCAACGGTAATTATCATGTAATTCAACACCCACCACAGAATTAACATCGTTCGGCATTCAGGTTTTATTGGTGCGTGTATGTAACTAATCCTGAATTCACTTCTAACGTTGACAGTGAAGTACTTGTAAGCCTACCGGACACAAATTTCGACGTGCCCTCACTTGACCTTAGCTTTAAATGGGTTGAATCCCCTCTACACGGAGGAGGAGGCCCTGAATGGGTGGAGGTACTACAAGTTCCCGATCTCGAATATTGTATGACTCAAATCATGATAGAATCACGTCGAGGCATACATTTCTATTGCTGGGACTCACCTGGTAACTTCGTTATTCATCACCATTCACCTATTGCCGCTTACGACACGTTTATAGGGCGTTGTAAGTAACTTTTTCTGACAATTTCCTTCGGAATCGCCCTTAACTCTTTGTAGGCGAAGGCTATGTCCGCTTTCCTGTCCGGAGAAATGAAGGATACTGTACAGATGAACCCAGCTGGTGCTTACGGTGCGCCAAATTAGGACATCGATAAATATTGCAAGCTGACTTGACTTAGTATTAGAGCAGTTTTTCTCACGAAAAGAACGCCAAGATTTATTTAGGAGTTGGGCAGGCAGTGCAAGCATGTGGATAAAGGTACCGATTACAAAATGGTTTTGTCAGTGCAGCAAAGACTCAATGCAGCACATAAGGGGGGTGATGCCGTGTGGGGAAACGAATGGAGTGCTCCAGACGATGAATCGGATGCTATCTTCACCCACGGCGAGCTGATCGCATTTAGACAACCGCAAGCTGTTGATGCTTCTAGATCCAACAACACTTCTGTGAAGAAGTTGACCTCGGAAGAAGCGGGGACATGGATCTTGGAACAGACACCGTCGACTTTTCAGGTTAGGACGAGGCCCATGATGTGCTGTCCCTCCTTGCTCATGGAAAACGTAGAAAATGCTTGCTTCAAACTACTCATTTGGGTTAGAACGAGACAAAGCAGCTCTGGAGAGGAATAACCTTGATCACACGAAATGGACAAACCCTCTTGAAGTGATGTGCGTTTCCCCTCATCAGTTGCCTGGGTCTTTGACCAAAAATGCTTTACTCTTAGGCTACCGAACGCTCCCTCAATGAAAATGTATTGCGTCTATGGACATGGAAAAGAGACAGAGGTCAGCGTGGCTTTTTTCTTTCAGTATTGGACGTGAAATGAAGATTTATATATAGCGCTCATATTGGTATGTCATGAAAGAAATCTCTACTTGTACCATTGACAACAGCATTGACTAGGTATAAACAAGGAGATCACGAACGTGACGACATTACGCAGGACGACGTTGAGCAATCGTGTCACGATCCGTCCTCAAGTGACTGTATGGATAATCGCTCGACGTTGGATCTCCCAACTGCGAAGCAAACTTGGATTGATTCAGCTTTTACAAATGATATTATAACACCCAAAGTACGTCTATTGACTGGAGAAGGTATGTACGATGGCTAAACAACGAATTCCGCAAGGTCCGGAACGGTGTGAAAATGGGAGAGGGAGACGGTACCGTCAGCCTACTGAGTCTGGGTGCCATGTGCGTCGAAGGCTGGAAGCGACCGAGATGGAATCCGGCTGGTATCAAGATAGTCACTGTTGAGGTGAAGTCGTCTGAGACTCGAGATACGCGTTTCTAACTCTGTGCTTCTAGCTCCCACACCGCCCTGTGCCTTCCATACCGCGCGGAGGAGCGAACACTAGTGATCATGTCGATATTTTGGGATCTACAGGTCTTAACGAAATTATTCTTAAGGTCGCCACAGGTGTTGGACATGAGATTACCGACAGCTATGTTTCTAATATTAGAGATTACGCTAAGAAGATAGAGTGGGACTAATTAATGCATTAACAATACTACAACGTTTTATGATCATGACAAGTTGGCGGCTAAGTTAGCCATCTTCATCCGCCCCATCAAGAGTCGAAGGAAACATGGCTTGGACTTTGTCTGATGCAGTCGTTACCTGCCCGGTATAAAAAGTCACCAAGGTCGACAATGCTGCATCTTGACAAGGTCTCTGAAAAGTTTTCTCAAAGTCCTTTGTACGATACGTTGAATACAAGGTCTGACTGTCGAGGGTTTGAAACAAACACATCCAATCGGGAAATGGAGGCACACACCTCTCTGCAGCGTTGTCTATTGCCCATTTGACTGTGTCCCGTGCAAGAGTGCAAATAAAAGAGCCGGAATTGGACACCTGAATGGCTTCCTCGGGAGAAAGATCAGACCAGAAGAGGCGGGGTGATTCCCGGGTGTAGTTCTTATTGAGAGTTGGGTAGTATTGGTTGAAACGAATCAGGAAGTCAGAAATAGACGGAGGGCTCGCGGTCCATAGAAGGTACAGGTCCTGTAGGGCGGCACGATGTGAGGAATATATAATAGTTGTAGGCGTGATTTACTCACAAGATGACAACATGAAGAGATGAGTGTGATGTAAATGGCCCTCATGTCATCTTTTTTGGCGTAGAGTCGTTGGAGTAACGCCTCTTCTTCATTAGACAAGGTAAGTACAGTATTTGCGGTCTTGTAATAATCGTTCCAGATGGTTGCGTTGCGGGCGTAATCCAGAGTACGTTTGCGATAAAACTCGACAGTGGCAAGCAGATCAAGGAGGTCCGGGATTCGATGAGTGGTTAAATTGGGGTATAGAATGTTATGGATAGCGTATACTACGACCTCGAGAGGTGGCACTTGTTTGACTATGGGAGACTTGGGCGAAAAAACTTGGCGTTCGATATAACCTGGCGAAATGATGAGTGAGGTTGAGATGAGCAGATAGGATATTAGGTACGGTATATTTCTCTGTGGTCTGAAGACTCGTTTTCGTTCTCGACGCTGGCTATGAGGTCGCGCAATTTGTGCAGAGGGTCCGACATGACATTGTCCGTAGAGCGAGGAACTTCAAGTTGATGAAGTCACGTTCTATTTTGTTTGTACTACACGTACTTGAAATGCCTCCTGCACTCAATCGCCTGAGCCCCACTCTTCCAAATTACACATCGCTTGGAAACGTTACAGAAATCGTGGTTCTTTACGACAAGCTCTGGCTTGCTGCGTCCTTAAAAGTTAACCTGGCCCTGTTTCATGTCTGGCGACTTCTTGGCTAAGTTTCTTCGTTGCGCTCTTGCGACATTCTATGCTTTTTACGTGGACGCAACTCCTCGGGGTCGCGAGATTTGAAGAGGATAATGTATGTTTATTACAGTCCGCGGGCTCTCGTTGAGGACGGGATCTTCATGGCCACGCGACTCTACGCGTGGACGGAAGAGGTCGATCCATCCCCCCCGAACCCCCGAATAGGTAACCCGACTTCCAAAGTCAAACCGGCCCGGTCAAAATCCTGAAGACACTCTATAAAATCCCATGTTTTCATAACCAATCCTCAGTACCCCATGTCCTCTCTTTTCACCTCTCCGCCACAGGTATTTCTTCTTTCCCCCATCTCTTTCTCTGCTCATCCTCAATAGCATACCCAAATTCTCATTATCGGTGGCGGTCCTGCTGGTTCATATGCTGCATCTGCTCTTGCTCGAGAAGGCTTCGAGGTCACTGTCTTTGAAGCCGACAAATTTCCTCGGTCTGTCGTTTTCCTTCCTGCTTTATTGGCCCATCCCTCACACAGCCTCTCTAGTTATCATGTCGGCGAGAGTCTCATTCCGTCCGTACGCCAGTACTTTCGCTTCATTGGAGCAGAAACCGCCTTGATCAATCATGGATTCATACCTAAAGTCAGTTGTCAGACCCCAATGTCTCCCGTAGATTAACACTCCATTTCCAGCCCGGCTCTGCCATCAAATTTAACCAGTACAAACGTGAAGGATGTACGTATCTTCTGTGTTTCACACCGGTAATCAATCACGTCTCGTGCAGATACAGACTTCGTAGCTTTAGGGCACGACAACAATGCGTGGAACGTCGTTGGTACCCTCTTTTTTTCCCTATGCCACTGTTTGTAAACTGATTCCGACAGGTCCGCTCTGAATTTGACCAGCTTCTCATGAACCATTCCCGTATGTCCGGTGCATCCGTCTACGAACTCACCAAGGTGACAGACATATCGTTCTCTGATGTGGATCCCTCCAAACCCATCTCTGTTACATGGAGCCATACACCTCCACCGTCCCCTCCTTCTCCCCCTGCTTCACCATTTGCCTTCAGGCCATCATTCTTAAGCCATTGTCGACCCCCTTCTCCACCTACACCTCTCCCAGTGACCGGTACGACCACTTTTACCTACCTGATCGATGCCACGGGACGAGCCGGCCTACTCTCTACCAAGTATCTGAAAAATCGTCACTACAACGCCTCGCTGAAAAATATAGCTGTCTGGGGCTACTGGAGAGACACCGATTTATACGGCGCGGGCACTCTTCGGGAAGGAGCTCCCTGGTTTGAAGCTTTGACTGGTCAGTACCTACCTTTTCGTATTGCGCCATTGCTAAGGCCAACCAACTTAGACGAGTCTGGCTGGGCTTGGTTCATACCTCTTCACAACAAAACTATATCCATCGGAGTAGTTGTAAATCAAAAATCATTCAATGGCAAGCTCAGCTACTCTTCTCCGTTTACACATCCTAGCACCTCCAATCCTACGAATTCTACAACAATCGCCCGTTATCTATCGACTCTTGATTTGGCGCCTGGCGTTGTCCGACTTATTACATCCAAAGGTAATTTGATTGAAGGAAGCATCAAGAGCGCGAGTGACTTTAGCTACTCGGCGGCTACCTATGCTGGGAGTAACTATAGAATTATTGGTGACGCGGGCGGTTAGTTCTTGTTTTTTTTAAAGATATCAGTGACCAACTATACAATTCCATAGCTTTCATAGACCCTTTCTTTTCTAGCGGCATACATCTCGCGCTTACTTCGGCCCTGTCGGCCTCTGCCACCATTTGTGCTTCCATCCGTGGTCATTGCTCTGAACTCCAAGCAGCGGACTGGCATACTAGGCGTGTTTCTACAAGCTACACCAGGTAATTCACTTTTATCTACTTCCTGTTACATGCATCGACCGTTATTAAGGTTTCAGGTTGTCGTTTTGAGTGCATACAAACAGATACGCGCCCAGAATATAGATATACTATCAGATATCGACGAAGATAACTACGATCGCGCCTTTTCTTTCTTACGCCCAGGTACGGTTATTTTTGTCCTGGATTAAGACGGAATACTGATATATTTGTTGGAATGATAGTAATACAGGGTGCTTCAGACATGGGGAAGCAACTTTCCGAAACCGAACTCCAAAAATCCCTTGATTTTTGCGTCAATCTGTTCAACCCGACATCACCCGAACAGCACGAGCGTGTCTATAGGTCGTCAGGCCTCGCGACTGACCTTTTCGACGTCTCCGCACCCCTCGTAGATCCAAAGATGTTTGAAGACGCATTGCGAATTGGGGTTCGAAGCCTCAGCGGCTCGACTTCCACGATCCACAGTGATCGTGATTCAGACGATGAGCAGGCGTCTTCGGACGTCGAAAGGGTCACTGAGACAAAGATGATCCTCGAAAAAATCAACGCACGCAGAGTCGTCCATGCAGAGTACGCTGTCAATAACATGGAAGCTGAGCCTCTCGGTGGGTATGTTATGCGGTTAGAAAGAGGATCTTTGGGCCTTTCTTGGACTACATGCAAATCGGGTTGAAGCACATTCTTCTGGTTCTCCGCCTCTAGACGATACTTTCAGTGCCGATTCCATCCATGCCTTCGACTATTCATAGATAGATATTGTAGAATGTTTCTTGGAGTTCATGATACAGTACATATTGTAGCCTGTAGCTTTCCTTGTTCTCTCGACTCTGTATCTGGCATTTAGCATATTCGCTATGGATTTTCTTGGAAGTGCGCGCGCCACCGGGTTAGACCGGGCCGCTAACTATGTTCTACCAGTATTCTAACTGGGCGTAAATACTCGTTGGACCACTGAATTTAACTCCGTAAGTGTGGCAAAGGTAGACTTTCTCGAGCGAGCACGAAGCGCCAATGTCAATCATGATAATGGGGTATCGATGAATAATGTATGAAGTCAGCGCAAAAACGGGTATAAAATGCCATGATCATAGTATATGCAACGAGTTGCTGTCCACGGTCACTCTGATATCCAAAAAGGATTGGCAGCTGGATCAAATGTATGAAATCGTCAAGGTTCGTTAATCGTTAATCGTTAAGGTGCCCAGTCATTGGTCTGTGTCCCGGAGAGTGTGGGGGTGAGATTTGGTAGGGCCTGAGGCCTCGAAGAGGCTTCAGACGATAGTGGCAATGAATGCATCGCGCGATTTGGTTTGCCAGCAACAACCACAGAAGTAGCAGAGTGAAAAGCAGATTCACGACGATGATGAGGCGGAGCCTGAGTGCGTTCAAGATATGCATCACGATGGCGCTGGCTCGCGTCAACAGAAGGTTCAAAAGGGTTTTCATATCTCTTTCGAGTACCGGCGCGAACTGCATGCGCCTCGCTCGTGGTGGCGCTGGGTTCGTGAGATTGCCCAGGCATCCGCTGTGCAGCTACCTTCGAGGATTGAACACGACCATCGCCGGAGCCACGGGCAACCGGTGTCAGGCCATTACTGGCAACATTGTCGACCATCTTCTGGCTCTCCGATCTGTCATAAGGGGATATTCGCTCAAACAGACTGCTACCGTCAGAGGAAACGGCTGGATGAAAGGGAGCGTTCGCTGCCGTGGGATTAGAACTTGACAGCTGTTTCAAACCGACTTTTCGAGGTTTTGCGGGATTATTGAAGATCGGAAGAGGGTGCAAAACATCCCCATCGATCGAGTCGGCTTGTCGGAGGAGCTGGTGCTGTTGTGAGGGACTAACAGTGTCAGGCTCGTAGTCAGAGATGACGGTGTTGCCTAATGAGCCTTGAGTTCGCCGCTTCGCTTTATGAACGCTTAACCTCTCCCCTTGTTCATCTTCTGATCCATACTCTGAGAACCGAGTGTAGAACCGGCGCCACCAGGAGGGTTGTCTCTTGTCTTTTCCTTGTTTGAGATCAGACGATTCTGGAGGAGATACGTGTATCAAAGAAGAGCCTGTGACACGGAAGGATGTTGACAAACCCCTTGTCAGCCCTCGCTGTTGTAGCTCTCGTTCTATTTGTACCCCCAAGCTGTCACTTCTTTCTCTTCTCGCATAGCGCAACCCATAGCCATAATCGTCTCCGACACCTAACCATTGTTTTTCTCCATCAATTTCGACATCAACGTGCTCTTCCACCCCAACCTCAACATTTGGTAAAGTTGCGACTTGGTCTTCAGCAGCAGTACCGTCGGGATCATTACTGTGCTCACGATGGCGGAAATTTCTGGTACGGCCAAAGGCCCCTTTATAATGGGCAGTCCTCCGAGCGCCGACATCAGGTGTAGGCTCTCTACCACGCATTTTGTCCCAAATGTAGATACTTCCGAACCATATCTCACGCAAGGTCTCGCGAAAATCTAGAGCATGACCCAACGATCGTAAGCGCGGTGTCCTTTCAGGTGGGTCCATTGACTGAGTTAGATGTGATTGGTATGGTTTGTATGAAAAGGCGCGGATATGGAGAAATGCGAACAGCCTTGAAAGAAGATTAGTTCGTGAACTTTGATAGAAAAAGGTACAAACGTCATTTCAACTGTCTCTAGAATTGCTCCAATGCCTATATTAATATCGGCTGCCGTCATATATTTTGTCTATGAGCCATTAGTACCAATCCGATAAATGCATTAGACTAAGGTGACAACACACATCTTTCACCACGCCAAGCATGCTGAGGAAAGAGAGGAATGTAGCTTGCCAGAAAGTCAGGAACACTACCCAAACACGTCTCTCAATAAGGGAAGAGCTGAAACCTCGGATGAATTTACCTATCGCTTTGACAGCGAATAGTTGTAATAATGGGCGACGCGGGGCGAGGTTGGCTGAAATCGGAATATATAGTTGGATGAGACTATACATCGCGATTGTCACCGAAATCGAAACAATGATAGTTATCTGAATCCCACTAATTTGAGTCATCCAGGATTTGGCCCAGGCTAAGAACGACTCACGTAGATGTGGCCCCATCCAAGCCCCCAAGATGCTTCACAATACAGGCCTATATAGTTTAGGATAACGGCCACCAGAGTCGTTCTATATAATCTCCTCTGAGCACCTTAGGAGGTCAATAGTTTTGAGCCACTCACGTTGGGCGAACGACGCAATACTGAAGAACGCCCCATTTCATCAGTTGTAGAAAGTGTAGACCGTCCTTCACCCCTCCGTCAGAAATACAATTGAAATCGCCTGTCGGGCGTAGCGACTAACCTGGGGCTTCCATTTCACAAACCTAAGAGGAAAGACCCATCTCTTGATCTCCACACCCTTCCGCCTGGTCTCTCGGTCAGCTTCGCGCGATAGTCCAACTTTGACAAATACAGCCTTTTGTTCTTCTGGGTCATGAGAAAGATACATCAGTAGGAGGTAGAAGAAAGCCGTCAAGACGGTTGATTCATAGCCATCTCGGATGAGAATCAACGCTGTGGAGTGATTCTAGAAATGGATGCTTAATAAAGCCTCAAAACAAAGACAGCTTGAAGTATTACCCAGAAAAGAAAGGATGCAAAGCTCACAAGAGCGTAGATAGGGACCATGAAGAGGATCCGAACTATGTCTAGAAGGAAATGAGATATCCACCACCTGGCATTGAAGTTTATGCACACATCTTTGTTCCCGTTTCTAATGTTCTGGTTAGTAATGCAAGGCATTGCGAACAGCGAACGAGAGTAGTAGTCACATCAGTGTACCATTGGAGGTGTTTATTGATTAGCCATAAGGAAACCACGGTGGCAACCAGTGCAAAAAATCCCGAAATAAGCCAACCTATCTGTCGGAAAAGTAATGAGTTTTGCCTCGTCCATCCTAACGCAGCACCTACATGGTATGCTGTATATAACGGTTGATGATCAGGCCGCCAAGGGTCCCACCTGAATAAGTTCAGGTCAAACTAACCTTGTATTACGATATGGCCATCTTGGAACAGAGGCGGTCCAACCGGTGCTTTCTCATCGAAGCATGTCTGGTTGGAGGACATACAGCCACTCCAATCTTGACTTCAGTGAATTCTGTACTCGGGAGATCGCTACCGGCGTTGTCGTTAAAGGTCTTGTATATATAGATAGGAGAATATTGAAGACCCCAGGACCAAGGAAGTAGACTGTAGAGATCTGTGAGATATTGAGAAAGAGGTTCGATCACAAGTCAGATAACTCTGACGGTGTGCCGCCGCGCCGCCATGCATGTCAATGCCATGTGCGGCGAGAGGGACTAATTCGGATAAGTGACAGACAGACAGACAGACAGTCACGATTACGTGACAATCGTCATTCTTGGTTTACTTACAGCTTACAAGGCGACTTACTGCTTCAAGCATATCTCACATCGGTTCAGTGACTCCCACCACTGGACCATAAGCGACACGGCGGGATTTCTGACTTCTTGTGCTTCTCTTTTTCTTCGGCTGCCTTTTCGGCATGATATAAGCCCTTCATATGCAGTGTGGTTCTATCTGTGACCGATGCTACCTTATATGACTTCTCTCACTAATAGGACAAGGAAATAATGCGTCGTTACATGTCACCAGCATTGAGGTCTGAGGTGGCGGTTTCTTCGAATTCCAAATTTGCAATTGTGCGGCCGAATAGAAAATCAAGTGTTGTGGTGAGATGAATCATCTCCAGTCTGTCCATGTGGTCGTTGGTCTTCCGATAAGATGTCCTCGCGCTTGGTTTCTATTCTCGTTTGTCGAACACTACTTAAAAACAGGCGGGTCGACACGTCGAACTGTTGTAACTTGTTCAGCTGATTGAGCATGTCCTTCAAACATTGTTTTTTTCTGTTCCTTGTGGTTATTGCTATAGCCAAGGGCATCTCCTCCGAGAGTGCTTCTCAAGGCATGGAGAATGCCATAGCTATCCAACAGGAACAGATTCAGCGAATGCATGACTTCTTAGGACCGACCTCCAGTTCTAACCCGAATCCCGCAACGATGATATTCAAAAACCCTGCTGCCGAGAAGTTCTTCGTCGACGGGACTAAGATCCCCGAAGGCAAGTCTTGTTTTGATCTTTTTTTCTTCATTGCCTCACATCATAGAATGAATCAGTTGACTTCGATGCTGGACCATCGTATGCTGGGTTGATGCCCATTTCCGCCAACAAAGATGAAACACGCAAGCTCTTCTTTTGGTATTCATCTCAGTTGACGGGACACTGGGGGTACTGGTTGCTAACAAACTGCTAGGTTCTGGCCCACTAATAACGCATCCAACACAAGAGATTTGACGTTTTGGACCAACGGTAAAGATTCTTATGTAAATTATCTCGGGCAATGCAGCTGACCTCAGGCAAATCAGGCGGACCAGGCTGTTCATCCCTCGAGGGGTTTCTGCAAGAGAATGGCCCAATTTGTATGGACCTTGAATTATTTCTTTTGTTCTCCCTTAGAATAATTCTTTTAGCGTGGTCATGGGGTCAAGCCAAGCCCACTCCGTGAGTAGTTTCGTAAACCTACAAGTCTTGATTTCAAAGCTGGGGCCTCCAGCAACCCTTGGTCCTGGACGAATCTTTCTCATGTCCTCTGGGTGGAGCAACCGGTTGGAGTACGTATCAACTCATGATATCAACTCTTGTTGGCATGATCCCTGACATCCGCATAGACAGGATTTAGCCAGGGCGCTCCAAACATCACCAACGACGACGAGCTAGCAGCTCAACTAACAGGATTTTTGGAACAATTCTTGGAAGTCTTCAGTGAACTCAAGGGAAATAATCTCTATCTATCCGGAGAAAGTGTAAGGTGGCCCTTCCCGTGTCCAATTATATCCAACTAATATCTAGATCAGTATGCAGGATTTTGTACGAAATCATCTCAGCCGGAACAACTGCTCGGTGCTGATCTATTGTTATACGATGTTCCAACAGACGTTCCATATATCGCTAATTGGATATACGAACATCCCGGGCTCGACCTAAACCTGAAAGGCATATGGATTGCGGATCCCTCACTTTCGTACAATGTTGTTCAACAGGAAATACCGGCGCTGCGCTTTGCTCAGGTAAGAAAGATGATGTCACATGCAGTATTGCGCTTTGCTTAGGGTAGGTTCTGTTCAGGCCAACAAAAATCTCTTCCCGTTCAACAGCACATTCTGGACGACCCTACAAACGATCTCCGATCAATGTGGATATACGGACTACCTTGATAATTTCGTAACCTACCCGCCAAAGGGACAGCTTCCGCTTCCTGTTGCGACCAACGGAACATTTTCAGTCACTCCCGCTTGCCGGATGCACAGCCCCATACAACGCGCCATTGGCCTGTATGCTCATCGTCTCTTCTTCCGTTTCATGCAGGTCTAAAATGCACTGCAGTCTCAACCCAGTGTTTGATGTTTATCGGTGATTAAAGAGTAAGGCAATAATCGGGCATGTCTATTTATTTCTTCTACAGCGTTTCGGACACCTGGCCCAACTTGTGTAAGCCACCTACTGCATCTGTGAATGCATTTGCTTATGTGGGGTATAGGGAGTGTTCTGGGATTCCCGCGTTCCACGCAGGAGTTCATTTACTTTAATAGGTATGACGTCGAGGCTACTACTTCTTTCTTCTCCTCTCACATATGCCGAATCGACAGGACTGACGTGAGCCCAAAAATAAATAGATCTTACCACAATGAGAAGATTAAGCTCCTGTTCAGGTCCAGGATGCCATTCACGCACCCCACATCTCTTGGAGTTCTTGTGCAAGTAATTCGGTTTACATTAATGCAACAACAGGCCGCCAGGGAAACGATCAATCGATCCCATCCACTCTTAGTGTTCTTCCCAACGTCATAGAAAAGTCAGTGCGCACTGTAATTGTTCATGGTCTCGCGGTACGGACCTCTCTTCCAAGAGTATCAATTGGGCGGTACGATAGTGATTGATGGACGCAGGACTTTATTCTTGTCGCTGAAGGCACTCGCATCGCAATACAGTGAGTGCGGTGGTTGAACATCATTTCAAAGTTACTGATAATATATTCCGTTCAGAAACATGACCTGGGGTGGCGCTCAGGGATTCCAAACACCGATTGAATCCGAAAATTTCCTGGTAAAGAATATGGGTGTATATGGAAACATGCATATCGAACGCGGACTCACCTGTGCGTCTCTCCTGATCGTCGATTAGCGCGCTCCAGGCCGATGGATTCCCACCATATAGACGTTGAATTTTACTTTAGCGGACATATGACACCGCGTGAGTTGGATAGTTCTACAGACTGCCGTTCGTCGAGTTCACCCTGCATAACAGAATTCGTTCCTTGGGCAGCGTACAATACGATGTCTTATCTTTTGGGATACCAGGATTCACCTTCCTCCTGACGAACATAGTTTCAGGAGATGTTGTACCAGTACTAGTGAATAAGAGAAAGGAGTGTTTTGGACTTGCGATCGGATTACGTTATGCGTGATCAGCTCATTTGCAGCATTCATCCACTGACACTATCTTGCGGCCGGAGAGGCTCTGCATATACATTGTCTGGATCACTATATATAAGTGTCGCCTCTCGCGTTCCCTTCTCATCACATTCCACACTTTGCTATGTCTGCACCAATTCTTCCTCCAGCGTTGGCTGGCCAACTTGACGTTCTCATGATCGATAACTTCGACTCCTTCACCTGGAATCTCTACCAGCAGATATCTCTCCTAGGAGCGAACGTTACCGTTATCAGGAACGATGCGATTACGCCTGAAGCGTTTCCTCAGCTCAAGATCAATTCTCTGATAATTTCCCCTGGACCTGGGCATCCACGAACTGACTCAGGAATATCCAAGGCGGCCATCGACTATTTCCAAGGCAAGGTTCCTGTTCTTGGGGTATGTATGGGCCTGGAATGTCTGGTTGATCTGTACAATGGGGAGATCGGGTGAGCATATTGTCCTTCCTATCACGAATTCGGTGTTATTTGAACTGTCACATCGTTCCCCTCAGATATGCTGGAGAAATCATGCACGGAAAAGTTAGTCGCATCCGCCACGACAACAGGGGATGTTTCAAAGATGTTCCTCAAGGGATCAAGTCTACACGTTATCATTCGTTGAGCGCATCTCTAGCCACGCTGCCTCCAGAACTCGCCATTACGTCGATCTCTGAGGATTCCGGGGTTATTATGGGCGTTCGCCATCGCCGATACACTTTAGAGGCCGTTCAATACCACCCGGAAAGCATTTTGAGCGATGGCGGGGATGCGCTTATACGCAACTTCCTCTCCTTGCGGGGTGGACTGTGGGAGGAGAACCCTCAATCGGGTGTTCTCGACCCATCTCTTCCGCCTTTCCCTGTCGAGGCACTTTCCAAAGAACTTGCGTCAAACACCGACAGTGTGGCGAAAATACCTACAATACTCGAAAAAATATACGCCCAACGTTTGAAAGACGTCGAATTGGCTCAATCGACGCCTGGAACAACATTCACCGATTTAGAAACTCTTCTGCATCTCCACATCGCGCCACCGTTAATTCCCTTCCTACCTCGCATCAAACAAACCGTGCCTAATACGCCAGCCTTATTTGCTGAAATCAAGCGCGCATCACCCTCGAAAGGCCCTATATCTCTCGCGACATCTCCCGCCGCGCAAGCTCTGACATATGCACTTGCTGGTGCACATACTATATCCGTCTTGACTGAACCTCAATGGTTTAAAGGATCACTCCAGGACATGCTTCATGCTCGCCTGAGCGTAGCTCACCTTCCAAACCGACCAGCCATTCTTCGAAAGGACTTTATCCTGAGCCGATATCAGGTTCTGGAAGCACGTATTTGGGGTGCAGATACCGTTTTGCTCATTGTGAGTATGCTCCCGGAAGCACTGCTTAAAGATCTATACAAGTACAGCCTGGAGTTGGGGATGGAGCCCTTGGTAGAGGTCAATAATGCGAAAGAGATGGAGATTGCTCTTGCCCTGCAGGCCAAGGTCATCGGGGTGAACAACAGGAATCTGCATGACTTCCAAGTTGATATGGGAACTACTAGCCGCCTCAGCGATATGGTCAAGGAGAAGGATGTGATCCTATGCGCCTTAAGTGGAATTTCCTCACCTGAAGACATCAAACGATACTCCTCCGATGGCGTAAAAGCCGTTCTCATTGGCGAGAGTCTTATGCGTGCGGAAGACCCCGCTTCCTTCATCCGTCATCTCCTCTCACTTCCGGACCCATCATCGACATTGCCCTCATGGAAGAAGGTGCCTCCTCTGGTCAAAATTTGTGGCATTGGATCTGCAAAAGAGGCGCTTGCAATTGCTGAAGCGGGTGCGGATATGCTTGGCCTTATGTTCGTAGCAAATTCAAAAAGGCACGTTGATTTGGAAACTGCAAAAGACATATCTGCAGCCATCCGGGCTTTGCGTTACTCCACTGCGTCCTCTTCGCCTTCGTCCTATGCCGAAAATGATTCGTGGTTCGGTGCTCACGCCTCACGCCTTTCCGCATCTTCCTCGCGTCCCCTCCTGGTTGGCGTGTTCCAGAATGCACCCCTGGCAGAAATTTTACATGCTGTCTCTTATGCTCAACTAGACATCGTCCAGCTGCATGGGTCTGAACCTATAGACTGGGCACATCATATTCCTGTACCCGTCATCCGTGTCTTCCACGTTGGTGATGGATCAGGTGCAGAGGGTATCACAAGACCTGGAGTCCATCAATTTGTGCTGCTGGACAGTTTAAGAACTGATGGTAGCAATGTCAGTGGCGGGTCAGGGAAAGTGGTCGACCGGGATTTCGCCAAGAGCGTGGTCGACGCTGGGGAAGTAGTGAAGATTGCTCACTCTTATCAAGCCCCTGCTCCTTCACCAGCCGACGAGACAGAAAGGGAATCAAACGTGATTGTGGAGAATTCCACGGTTGCAACGTCTAAGCTACCTCTTCCTATCATTCTCGCTGGAGGCCTTACACCTTTGAATGTCGCTGCGGCCATCAAATTTGTTGGTCCATGGGCTGTGGATGTGAGCGGCGGGGTAGAAGCTGAAGATGGTCAAGGCAAGGACCTCCAAAAAGTCCTGGCCTTTATTCGAGGGGCGAAAGGCATAGCGGCGCCAGCTAAGGAATGAAGTTAAAACATGTTCAGGATATAGGTATACGATAAGCGTTAGCGCCGGCAATGTGTATGTACTGTCGAGAAATTAAAGACTCCTTACTAGCGCTCCAGCTTCGTGAGCAAGAGTGAGATGGGTATAGATACTTGGAGCATATACTCGAAAGGACTAATGCAAAATATCGATATTTGTACATACAACGTCCAGTTCCATTCTCGAACCATCCTCGCCTTTCTGACACTTTTCTAGGCCCTGTTGTTACCACCTATATGGGTTCCAGCCAACTCGCGCTCTAATTCTTCACTGGGATCATCCATGATAGGGCTATCAGGACGATTGGCACCAGCCGGCGCTGTGAATGAAGAGGTCGCTCCATGCATGGGCCCATGCTCTTGGACGGGAGAGTTGAGAATATCCTCTCGGGATGGAATTGGCAGACTGATATTATCAGCAAAAATTCGATAGAGCAAGACATGAACTGAAGACATACCTGTCTTGACGGCGGATTTGCCCTGAAGCTCTAGCCTGGGCCCTGACCTCGGCACGGAACGAATTAACCTCTTCGACAATGAGTTTCTTCATACCATCGATGCTATCCTCCTCTTCGAACCCAAAATCGAATTTCTGAAGGCAGTCAGCAAGCAGTTGATGAGATAGCTGCTGCCGATACATACAGTCTCACAAATAGGCTCATCAGCAGGGTCGTGCCACACTTGGAAGTAAGGATGATTCAAAGCTTCTTCACAGCTAATCCTCTTGGCTGGGTCGAAGCACAACATTTGAGAGAGAAGATCGGTTGCCAATGGATTTGCGTAAGGGAAGAGAGTCGAGAACGACACCTTAGGCTTGATGGGAAGAGACCGAATATAGTCCTGGGCCTATTTGGAGAAAAGTGAGACCAAGGATATGGGCGAAATATGTTGACATACGCGAGGAGAGCCAACGCGTCGCAAGGTATCCTCAGACGGGGTACCCAGGTAGTGAAGCACCTGGTTGAGCTGGTCGACATAACTGAAAGTCGTGTCAATGGCGTCGATTAATGATAATGCGATCATGGCTTACTCCCGGCCTTTGAAAATGGGTTTTCCTCCTAGCAATTCGGCTAAAATACAACCAACCGACCATACGTCGATAGCCGTGGTCTAAACTCCCAGTGGTCATTAGAAAGTCTCTTTAGATGTACATGTATGCTTACATAGTTACCGAAACTCAACATGATTTCAGGGGCCCTGTACCACCTTGTGGCAACATACTCGGTCATAAAACCTTGGTTCCCTGCCGCGCGAGATGTCCCTCCGCCAGGAGTATAGCCTCTTGCCAACCCAAAGTCACAAATCTTGAGATCACAATCGGCGTTGACCAGGAGATTGCCTGGCTTGAGATCGCGATGCAAAACATTGGCGGAGTGAATGTACTTTAGGCCACAAAGGGTCTGGTACAAGAAAGATTGGAAGTGGGCGTCGGTAAGGGGTTGTCTGGAACGAATCTGGGGCCCGGAATTAGTTGGGAGAGATCTGTTAACCAAAAGTCACGATACTCACGATCGCATGGAGATCTGCTTCCATGAGTTCTTCCTACAAACAAACCAGATGAAAATACGGATTACGACATCGCAGTACGGTCTCACATAGAGGTAAACTTCGTCGAAATTGCCGTTCGGTTGAAAAACGATGTCCATGTCGTATAAACATGTAATCTAACTGTGGTCAGAAACACAAATGAGTATGTGTGACATATGAACGGTACATTCTTGTGGCCGCGGAAATGGTGCAAGAGTCTGATCACTCAGCGTCAGCGGCGCCTAATAGGTATTGTGCAGCAAACGTACCTGATCTCTCGTAGACATCTCTTGGTAAGGATGCGCTGATAACAAATAGTTGATACTAGTGAGCCACGGTATACGCAGAAACGAATACCTTGGTGTTGATATTGGTGATCTTCTTAATGGCACATCCCTCTCCTGATCTACGGTGAGTAGCGGCTACTACACATCCATACGCGCCCTGTCCGAGCTCCTTGACGAATTGATATTCGGAGTCAACGACAAAGGTAGAGTTGAGGGCGGTGAAGCTGTGTCTCTGCATGGCTGCGTCGGGGACCAACTGAGAAACCAGAACAACGTCGTAGCAATCTCATCCATTCGCGAGCGCGTACTATCGATCATTTGTGCAAAGTGCGACAAACAATCGCGGAGTTTGTAACACACCCATGATCGCGGAATCTAATCAGCGCTCAGTGCAAGTCTCTGCGAGTTCAACGCACACATAAGGTGTATCATGGCCGATATCTCATGACATGCCCATTGCGGAGCACTGCTTTTCAGCGTGGCTATGGCTTAGTGCATTCTATAAATTCATCAATCGTCCGGATACAAGGTTCCTCTCTCGATATTAACAATGGCTGCCAAATTTCTTTGCTGTCTTCCCCTTCGTTTTGGTGTGCTCGTCATCGCTTTCATCCAGTTCATCGTCACAGGTGCTGCCGCGGCGCTGGTGTGCCTCACATTTTTTGTTGTGAATAAAGGTCCGATTTATGCATTGGATTTTTGTATTCGACGTTAAAAGCAGTCACAGACTCTCAACTTACCGAGAAGCTGAAGGCGAGCATAATTGTAATCGGAGCCGTCTATACCGTCAGTGCTTTTATCAGCCTAGTTGGGTACGCTCTTTCCATCTACTGATTGTATATCAACTTACTATTGATCAGGTTCATCGGCGCTCTTGCAAAGAAACTAGGAGCCATCAGGGCTTACCTCTTCGTGCTATATGCTACACTCGTCCTCCAAATAACAGCAACTGTCTACATCCTCATAAACTATTATCATTTGAAGCCTTCTTCTGACCAGGACTGTGTTGTCACGAGCAATGGCACCGAGGTAAACTGGTGCGACGAGTATAAAAAAGTACCTCAGGCAGCCGTTATCGTCACAGCAATCGTCCCAATTCTTATCCAGATGTGTGAGTACACCTCAGAATACCTTTAATCTCGTTAAACTGATTTGCTTCTATAAAGATGCGTGTTACATCGTCTCCGCATATAAAAACCGACTCCTGAATCAAAAGTATCACGACAAAAGCCTGGCTATGGATCTCCCCGAGTACAGTTCGGTTCCTGTTGCAGAACATGGCTTTACTGCACCACATGCGGATATATCGTACATCTACGGCGGTGCTGCCCACTCCTTCGGCAAACATGGCAAAGATTTTGCTTGAGAGCGATTTTTTTCTGCGCCAATCACCTTTCAGGGACGGTACGGACGCGATATGTATACCATGTCAATACTCTGGACATTGTAACAAGTAGTGTAGCTTTAATCAGACTTGTGCTAAGTGTTACTCTGATGTTTGGTTCAAGCGACGGTGGTAAATAACGCGGAATTACCGTGACGGCAGTAAAGTTCTTGGCAACAGATTCCTGTAGGACTCCCTCCGCAACGACCATGACTGACGACTTTCGACGGCTGGTATCGAGTGCAAACCCAGCCGCTCGTTACCAACCCGCTAATGATCCCTTCAACGGTTACCCTCCATCTTCGTCAATAGGCCCTTACTCCGACCAGCACTCTCCGCAGCCTGCTATGGACCCGTTCTTCGATGATGATGACGACAACATACCAGACTCTGCCTTTGGTAGGCCGAGGCCGATGGAGTCGCAAGAAAGTGGTCTACCCCTTGCGCGTTCTGCAGCACCACCGGCTGGTTCGGGACCTTCCAAGTCAAGCTTAGGCGACGGAGTTCCTCAAGGATGGAATTTCGACGACGATGACTTTCAGCCAGTTGGCCCAGCTCCGGCACAACCCATCAAATCTCCAGCTCGGAAACGGAAGTGGAAGTGGCCCTGGCAGAAGGAAAAGGTGCTGGTAGGGGAGAGGATCATTGCCCTTAATAATAGCGCGGCCAACGGGGAGTTTTCCTCAAACTCTGTTTCAACCAGCAAGTACAACCTTGCAACGTTTATACCCAAGTTTCTGTTTGGTGCGCCGATTCTTATACCATCCTTCTAGTCAAGTCTCACCTTTCTTGTTTCAGAGCAATTCTCTAAATATGCCAACCTGTTCTTTCTCTTCACGGCATGTATCCAGCAAATTCCTGGTGTATCCCCCACCAATCAATATACTACTATTGCGCCACTGGCGGTGGTTCTTTTGGCCTCAGCTTTCAAGGAAGTCCAGGAAGACTTGGTATGTATCGTGAAGTCCCAGAGAAATCTATTGAACCCTCATGGACCGTCAGAAACGACATGGATCAGACGCAGAACTCAATGCGCGAAAAACAAAGGTCCTTACGTCCCAGTCATTATTTGCAGAGAAGAAGTGGAAGGATATTGAAGTTGGAGATATTGTCCGGCTGGAGAGTGATGATTTCATTCCTGCCGATATGTTGCTCATTAGTTCGAGTGAGCCGGAGGGACTATGCTACATCGAGACTTCGAACTTGGATGGGTGCGCGGAACCTTCTCTCATTAGTTCAGCAGCTTGAATTTTCAATTGACAACAGGGAGACTAATTTAAAAATCAAGCAAGCGTCCCCGCATACATCGGCACTTACAGCACCTCCTCTTGTTTCGACACTGCGTGGTTCTCTCCGCTCAGAACAGCCAAATAACTCACTATACACATATGAAGGAACTTTGGACCTCATCACACCTGAAGGCTTGCCAAAGCAGGTGCCTTTGGGCCCCGACCAGATGCTATTGCGCGGAGCACAGATTCGAAACACACCATGGGTCTATGGTTTAACTGTCTTCACCGGTCATGAGACTAAGCTCATGCGCAATGCGACGTAAGTCTCTGTCAATAAGTTCCGTAAAAATTCAAGCCGATTGAACCCTCTATAGCGCCGCACCTATAAAAAGGACGGCAGTGGAGAGACAGGTGAACTTGCAAATAGTCTTCTTGTTCATACTCCTCCTTGCCCTCTCTCTTGGGTCTACCATAGGAAGTAGCATTCGTACTTGGTTCATCTCGTCCCAGCAGTGGTATCTATTGGAGGCTTCGTCGCTTACTGATAGAGGTTAGTCTCCTTCCGGTTTTCCATAGATTTTTTGCTAAAGGTGAACATACAGCAAAAGGATTTGTTGAAGGTTAGTAAATCCTCAATTTAATATATTGATTTATTAACATTATAATGCATGTTCCAGACATTCTCACCTTCATCATCCTCTACAACAATCTGATACCTATCTCACTAATCGTAACAATGGAAGTTGTCAAGTTCCAACAAGCCCAACTCATCAATTTCGACCTTGACATGTATTACGCTCGAACAGACACCCCTGCTCTTTGTCGAACATCTTCCCTTGTCGAAGAGCTGGGCCAAATCGAATACGTTTTCAGCGACAAAACTGGAACTCTCACTTGCAACGAAATGGAATTTCGATGTTGCAGTATTGCAGGAGTAGCGTATGCGGATGTTGTGGATGAGAACAAGCGCGACACTGAAGAGGGCGGAGATGGTTGGAGAACATTCAGTGAAATGAAATCCATGCTTGAACAGACAAGCAACCCATTCGTGGACGTGGGATCCGGATCTGGAGCAGATTCCTCAGAAGAACGGGAACGAGAAGTGTTGAGGGAATTTTTGACACTGTTGGCAGTCTGTCATACGGTCATACCTGAGCAGAGGGATGGCAAAACGATTTACCAAGCTAGTAGCCCAGATGAAGCAGCCTTAGTTGCGGGCGCTGAATTGTTGGGCTATCAATTTCACGTACGCACCTTTCAATTCAATGTGTTCCACCGGCGTTCTTATATTTTGGAATTAGACGAGGAAGCCGAAGTCAGTTTTTGTCAACATTCAAGGTCAATCCCAGGAGTTCGAAATACTCAACGTATGCGAGTTCAACTCAACGCGAAAGCGGATGTCAACTGTGATACGAACGCCGAGTGGGAAGATCAAGATCTACACAAAGGGTGCTGATACTGTCATTCTGGAGCGGTTGAGCAAAAACCAACCTTACACTGACAAAACTCTGGCCCACCTCGAGGTACGTATTTTGCATGCAGTTAGATCTTGAACCTCAAATTTGAAGCAGAATTACGCTACTGAAGGTCTCAGAACGCTATGCCTGGCGTATCGTGATATACCTGAAGAGGAATATCGTCAATGGTCTGCCATCTACAATCAAGCTGCTGCTACCATCAACGGACGAGGAGACGCGCTAGACCAAGCAGCCGAACTGATCGAGAAAGAACTGTTTTTATTGGGAGCTACGGCCATAGAGGACAAGCTACAAGATGGTGTTCCTGATACTATCCACACTTTGCAAATGGCTGGCATCAAGGTCTGGGTGTTGACGGGAGACCGGCAAGAGACCGCTATCAACATTGGAATGTCCTGTCGATTGATTTCGGAGTCTATGAATCTGGTTTGCTCGTTGGCTTCATTGCTTACACTCAAAGTTGACGAAGTTCCCTCAGGTTATTGTCAACGAAGAAAACGCGCGTGATACTGAACAGTTTCTGAGCAAACGCCTAAATGCGATTAAGAACCAACGAAATTCCGGCGAACTCGAAGATCTGGCTCTTATCATCGGTACGGAACGACCTTGATTCAACACTCTCTTATTCAATGATTGGTATGACAGATGGCAAAAGCTTAGGCTTTGCCCTGGAAAAAGATATCTCGAAAACTTTCCTCGAACTTGCGATTATGTGCAAGGCTGTCATCTGTTGTGCGTCTTTACACTCCAACCGATTATACTCTTACTCAGTTTTAACATTATAGGTCGTGTTTCCCCGTTGCAGAAAGCGCTCGTTGTGAAGCTTGTCAAGAAGAACCAGAAGGCCATACTTCTTGCCATCGGTGACGGTGCTAACGACGTCAGCATGATTCAAGCTGCTCATGTAGGAGTCGGAATATCTGGAGTCGAGGTATTCCAGCAAGTAACCATCATCTGGACGCGACTAATGCCTGTAACAGGGTCTACAAGCCGCTCGCTCTGCTGACGTTGCAATCTCTCAGTTCCGCTACTTGAAGAAACTTCTTTTGGTTCATGGTGCTTGGAGCTACAGACGCCTTTCAACGCTCATCCTCTGTATGTCGTTATTATAGGATCCAGTTTCCGTCTCTGACAGTACCTATAGACTCCTTCTACAAGAACATCGTTCTGTATATGACACAGTTCTGGGTACGTTCAGATATGCATCCACATCCATTCGCTTCGTGTGTACTTTGCTGAATCTCGACACAGTACTCCTTCTTCAACAATTTCTCAGGACAGATTGCATACGAATCTTGGACGCTGTCAATGTATAACGTTGTATTCACGGTCTTGCCGCCTCTCGTCATCGGCGTTTTTGACCAGTTTGTATCCGCTCGTATTCTGGACAGATATCCACAGCTGTATATGCTGGGCCAGAAAAACGAATTCTTTACCAAGACAGCCTTCTGGCTTTGGGTTGCAAATGCTCTGTACCACAGCATTGTGGGTTACAACAACCTACTTCATGTACTTGTTCTAACATTGTCATTGGTTCTAGATACTTTTCGGTTTCTCCGTAATCCTTTTCTGGGGAGATCTCAAACTAACTGACGGACTTGATTCGGGGCATTGGTTCTGGGGTACAACATTGTACCTTGCTGTACTCCTCACGGTGCTGGGAAAGGCTGCACTGATTTCAGAGTAGGTTCCTTTATTTAACTTATTAACGACCTTCTCATTGTTTCACAGTCTTTGGACAAAGTATACTGTTGCTGGCGAGTCTCAATATTTTCAACAGTCACATCTGCCTGACATTTGTTTTTGCTAGCTATTCCTGGATCCTTCGTCTTTACGATGCTATTTTTGCCGCTCTATGCCGTCGTTGCGCCGGCTATAGGGTTCTCCACTGAATATGCTGGCCTCGTTCCACGCCTCTGGACCAATGGGGTCTTCTATTTTGTACTCCTGCTGATCCCCATATTCTGCCTGAGTCGCGACTTTGCATGGAAATAGTGCGTCGTCCCTCCTTCTCAATCTCCTTTCGACATATCTCAAGAAATTACAGCTATCGAAGGACTTACAGACCTCAGTCGTATCACATCGCTCAGGAGCTGCAAAAGTACAATATTCCAGATTACCGACCACGGCAGGAACAGTAAGTATCATCATCAATCTTTTCTCAGCACGACTACAATCGATGTTTCAAGGTTCCAAAAGGCGATCAAAAAAGTTCGAGCAACGCAGCGCATGCGGCGAAACCGTGGCTTTGCGTTCAGTCAGACGGAGAACGCTGGCAAGCAAGATCAGGCCAAACTGATCCGGGCCTACGACACTTCCAAGTCACATTCACGGCCCACAGGATATTAGATTCTTACACGTCTGCCATGGACAATCATGTAATTTATGTCGGCATTTCGTATCTTAATACATTGCAATAAATAACACAGTGGTGAAGGTAGCTATGCTACTTGGAGTCATTTTTTTTTTCATAACTTCCGGTCTGGCCTGAGTTCGACACACTTGCTGTCTATTGTCGACAAGATACGTTTACGGGTCTCCATGTGGATCTAAATCTGACTGTCCGCAGTATTTCTCGGTCAAGTCTTGACGCAAGTCCATCATGAAGGATGATCATCTAGATTTTTACCTAGCGATGGAGTGACGAATTGTTAATGGTAGTCGCCCAGGACAATCTAGAGTTACCTCTCGAGTGATCTGGACAGGATCGAGGTAGAGAGAAGTCGTAAACAAGTGTAGAACTGCGGACGGACGCCGGGTTGATTGTCTGTTACAGCTTGTGCCATTTCCGTTTCCAGTTCTTGCCAAGTTGGCAACAACAGATCAAGACAAGACCGTCGTGAAGGCTATATACCCTGCTATCCTATACCGCCGTTGCTTCCTTTCCCATCTCGACCCTTTCGGAGACTGTGTCTCATTTATTTCCCTTTCTTTATTTCATTTCCTCTAATTTTCTAGACTTATCTACGCACTCTTTTACCGGAATCCCACCACTGGTTGGCCATGTCTCTCAAAGCTGAACTCGAAACCTGGGCCGCAGCCCTCAAAGCATATGATGAAGAGGATTTTGAGAAATCGCTAGATCTATTCTCTGTGCGCCATGACATCTATCTTTCGCTATGTAGGCTACTGACAGCGACTTGACAGCGGATTGCAGATTCATCCAAGATATTAACCAACATGGGACTTATCTATGCGACCCTTGGAGAACATGAAGCCGCCGTCGAGCGTTTCATAGAAGCCACTGGCCTTGATCAATACCTAGCTGTCGCGTTAGCTCGGGCCTGATTTCATATGACAGTCCTTTCAATCTAACCCGGTCTTGTCTTCTAGATACTTTCAGTGCGGAGTCTCGAATTTCCTGCTAACTCGGTATGAACTGGCTTTCAAAGACTTCGAAGAAGCCTTCTTGTATTTAAGGGGCAACCAGGACATGTGAGATCTTATCATTCATTGTTCGTAACGGCCACTCATTGTCATCGCAGCAACTATGAGCAACTCGGTCTCAAGTTTCGCCTTTATTCAGCTGAGGTTCTCTTCAACAAAGGCCTTTCACAAGTGTATCTTGGCCGAATGCAAGAAGGATTAGCGGACATGGAAGAAGCGAAGAGAGAGAAGGCAACTGACGAACATAATGTCATTGATGATGCTATTCAAGATCGAGGAGAGGGTTACACGGTGTTCAGCATTGTTAGTCCATTGAACTCATCCATTGTTTCATACCATGATGTCTCTTTTAGCCTGTTGGAGTGCTCTATCGACCATCTGAGAAAAAGTTGAAGAATTCAATGACGAAGGACTACATGGGCAAAGCCGTAGGTCTTTCTTAGTTGATTGCCGGTGAATACTATTAACATATGTACAGAAACTAGTTGCAGCGAGCGATCCAGAAGATACCTTCACAACCTTTACAGGTAGCACTCGTTTGAAGCAGGGTATATCACCCAGTGGCGTGTTTGTTGATCGCCCGGACTTCGACTCGCAAAGTAGCCTTAATCGAAGCGTGACTGCTCCAGCGACGTCCTCCGCCAGTAAGTACAATATGTGTGCCGTTGGTTATTCCTTTCAATCATAGTACCGATATTTTAGGAGCTACAAGCGATGATGTTCCTCGTTCTGCAGAGCCAAAACTAGAACGGTCCAGAACTACCCTCAACGTCCCTTCCAATGCTCGTGAACTCACATCTGGACAACCATCTCCTGCATCTGCTCGTTCTCCGCCCAACACTGCCCCAGTCAGAAGTACGAGTACGAAGCCACCCATAGGTGGTCCCGTTCGGGGCTTAAGCGTCAAGCGTTCCGGAAACAGCCCGACTTCTGCAGGTCCGGCACCTCCTGCCAAAGGTTCGACGAAAGTTTTTCACGAGTTGTTTGGTTACTAATGATTATTATAGAGGAACCCGAGAATCGACTGACGGAATTCTACGATGACTACCTTGATTCGTACGCTGAAGACGATATTCCTCCCGTTCCCCCCATTCGTAGCGGTGGTGCACCGGCTGCCCCTCCTGATCGTGTTGCTGCCTGGGCGAGGTCGAATGCGAATCCAAACTATGGACCAGCTCGGTCAGGGCCCCGAAGTGCTCCTGCTAGTAATTACGCCCCCAGTTCTTTCGGTGGCACAATCCGCAGAAAGGTTACCAGGCGCAATACCAATCGAAGCCGTGCACAAAGTACATACGATGAGGAGGAGGAAGGCTACGCAAGTGGTGACTACGATGACGCTCCGTTTGAACTGATCAAGATCCGTGTCAAGGTTAGCCTATACACCTCAATTTCAAAATTCATTCTTATTTATTTTCATGACTAGGTCCATTATCAGAACGACGTTCGTGGGATGACACTCACTCCTGACACTCCCTTCGAAGAGTTCATGGAGAAAGTCACTTCCAAATTCAACAAGGACATCAACGGGCTTAACCTCAAGTTTAAAGACGAGGACGGAGGTAAAGTCACTCTCAGAGATGATTCTGATTACGAACTGGCTATCGAAACGGCGCGTGAGAGTTCGAAGGGCAAACCTGAGGGGAAGTTAGAGATCTGGTGCATTGACGTTTAATGTTTAACGTCTTCAACTTTATACAGTACTTATCACTTTGATCTTTGCTTTCTGTAATTCCATCTCTCTCTCCTTTTGGCCCACACCTAACGTATCTTATGCTGGCCTGAAAGAGGCTCACGAAGCTTGTCTTGTATTGATTATGAGTATGGGACTCTGATCAGTTGTACTTATTGGTCTTGGAATGGTCACAACCTTCGCTCACATAGATTCGATCACTAAGTACTAATCAACTGCACGAGAATTGCAGGAGAAGTGGATTGTCCATGTTAGACGGGCCGCAAGCGGCGGAACAGAAGCATGACTAAGCACGATCAGCTCAAAAAATATACTGGGTTGTACCGTATTCAACTTTGTCCAACGCTATTGAATGAGATGGGTCTCTCTGGTAGGAAGGTCAAGCAACGCATCCCTGCTGACCCTCGTAATCTGGCGTGGGCAGATGGTCAGTCTATCGGTGAAATTCCTCTTTTCCAGCCTAACGGATTTCAGATGCTGCAAAGTTCGGCTCAAACTACCTTTCAAAATTCGGATGGGACGCCTCTAAGGGTCTTGGAGTAGAGGGCGATGGACGAACGTCTCATATCAAGGTCTCTCATAAACTTGATATGCTGGGTATCGGCGCCGCACACCAGAGGGATCCCAATGGCATCGCATGGAAGCAAAACAAGGACTTCGAGAATCTACTGAAGAGGCTGAATGAGAGTGCCTCACCCGATTTGAATCCTGCGGATGAGGCTGTAGTGGAGATTAAGGAGGAAGCAGTCGCGGCTGATGAGGATGAATCGCGTAGTGACGGTGGTTCAGCGGAAAAGAAGCGGAAAAGAAAAGAGAAGCGGGAGGGGAAGTCTGAAGAGAAAATCAAGAAAAGGCGGAAGAAGGACGCGGAGGACGAAGTCGAGAGTACAGAGTCTCCCGAAGGCGTCAAGGAGTCGCAAGAGCCGACTGCGCCTGTCCCTGCTAAACCGTTTGTCCCGCGAAATAGAGCGTAAGTCTTACTTTCTCTTTTCTTGATAAAAAACGGAAACTCATGTACTTCTAGGCATCGTGCGCGAGCAATTGCATCGAAAGCAATCGCATCCAAATCTTCCGCGCATATAGACGAAATCCTAGGCATCGCACCTACCCCATCTACCACCTCCAATGCCTCAGGCTCCAATACCCCACTTGGCGGGAAGCTAACGCCTCTCGACGACGGCACAGTTACTCTTGAAAAACTAACAACATCGACAAAAAGTGTTGCGGACTACTTTAAAGAAAAACTTCTTGCAAAGTCGTCCAAGTCCGGGACGCAGACACCCGCCACGCCTCTTCCTGACATCAAACTGGAGGAGTCGTACGATGCGCAAAGAGGCGGCCTGGGCGCTGGTCGTTCGGGACTGGGCGTCAAGGCAGAAAGCCCGGACGAGGCGAGCCAACGTATCGGGATATCCCAATTCTCTTCTTTGATGTCATCGACCTTCCTCTCGTCCACGACCTCCTTCACACCCTCCGATCCGTCGACGGAGACGGAGGAACCAGCGTCTTCTGGTTCTGACAGTTCTACGAAAACAAAAAAGGAGAAGCGAAAGAAGGCCTCGATTGAGGATGAGGAAGAAGAAACCGCGCGGGATATAGAGGAGGAGAAGAAGGAGAAGAAGCGCCGGAGGGCCAAGGAGGAAGAGGTGAATGAGGAAGGAGAAGGTAAACACGACTCTAGGGACGGAGCAAAAAGCAAAAAGAAGGAAAAACGTCTTGAAACGGGGACGGGGGATGAAACAACTCTATCGAAAGAGGAGCGACGACGACTTCGGAGGGAGAGGAAGAACCGCGAGAAGTCTAGTCCATAATACCGTCCATGTATACCATTGGCATACCCTACTTTAGAATTATTGCTTTGTGTGGTCTTGACCCCTTGTCTGAACAAGACCATCAAACAGAGGTCTGATCCTGGAAGACAACTGATTTCACCCTCGGGCACGACCCTTGTATCGATTGCACCAGTTTCCCGCGTTTGTTTATGGGAACACAATCGCCACTAAGCCTTACCTCCCTCAACTCTGTGAAATTCGTACCAAGCCACGCAGGGAGGTGGGGCATCACCCACCTCACAAACGCAAAATGGCCGTCCGTGCTAAACGCAATGGTCTCGACGTTTCCCAACACCTCCGTCATTGTATTCAAGTTCACAGCAGCAGCATTCCCCAACCACCGCGTCTGTGCGGTCTCGTAGGGAACGGAGAACCGCAGCGCCAAGGAGGTAGGTTTGATACCCTGCCCGCGGACTGTCCCTACGATCTGCGCGCCGAGTGCGTCAAAATCAGACGGGCGGAAGACGCGCTGGTGCATTGGGAGAACAAGCGTGATCGCGCGCACGCCTTTGGCGGTATCTGCGTGGAGGTGGCTCAAGAACGCCGCGACGTTGCTAATGCTGCCGCCGAGCGCACCGAGGCGTGGTAGGAGGCGTGTTTTCTTCTGGGAATTTGACCGGGTGGTGAGGAGGGGGTGGGCAAAATGGGGGTGGAGGGTGAGGGTGGTAATCGTCGGATGGCGTTTGAGGAAATAGAGGAGGGCGGGGAAGGTAATGTCAGGTGTCTCTGCGGCGAAATTGGTGAGAGAAGGGAGGGAGATGGCGGCGAGGATGAGGGGCCAGACGTCCTGGGGGAGGCCGGAGATGCGGAGTGAGAGGGATGTGAGGGGGCTTGTGTGCAGCGTTTGGAGGGTCCAGTCATAGAAAGGCGGAGAGAGTAGCATGTTTGAGTGAATCTTGAATGAAGTCAGCTTGTTCTGTGGTCGTGACACGGGCGTCTGTCCGCTCGTTGGCTGCTTCCTCCGAGGCAGTGAAAGACCCAAGAAAGTGCGCGCAGGGGCTGCCTCGGGGCCTTCCAGCCTCGAGCCGTCTTTCAGCAGCGTCGCAGCGACGAGGAAATGCCCGTGGGCGACAGTCAGCGACTCGCAGCCTCTGTTCAGGACGGTGTTCAGCAGGCGGATAAAGCTGGGCTTCCAGACATCGCTAGCGGCAGTAGCGAGGCCGTCGACCCAGCGTGTGTCGATGTTGCCGACGTTGAGGGAAACCCGGGTGATGCTCGAGAGCCCGTAGACGAAACGGAGGAGCTGCACGACGCCCCATGTAAAGTAGAGCTCCTCTGGCCCCTGAAACTTACAGTACAGGTCGTCAATAGATGTTATAAAGAGCGCAGTACGCAAGCCAGGCAGCGCTGGAACGCCTCTTTCGTTGAGAACGAGCGACCTGGGCGCTGGGTTGGACTCGATGCCATGGCGTGAGAGGTAAAGAGGAAGAGCAACGTAATGCAGTCTCCGCGACGTCCTTGATGTCGCCACCAGCGCAGAGTTGGGCAAGTGCTCCAAGACGAGCAGAACGAGCTCTGTACTGAGCGATAACAGGCGACTTTGGTCTTGAAACATCTTGGTTATACTAAAGCAGCTAATTATTGTACAATTATCGGGTGCTATAACGATCCGTAACCGGACGCAGATGCAGACTCCGTCGATGCGTATGCTCTTTCCCTGCCATTCGCTGCAATTAGGCTCGCCACCGACCCAGGGTACACCACCTCCACCTCTGCGCCCTCCTGATACTCCTTGAGATGTTCCAGCACATATGGAATCACATCCCGGTGCACCTCCTTCCCCCACAGGACGTCAAGGTGTTCGTACCCACGCAGGCGATGCACGATCGTATGCGCAGGCAATTGCGTGCGCATGATGTCAATATCCACCAACGAGTCCGCATCACCGTACATCAGCACGACGGGCGCAGCGATATTGCGCGTAGGGAAACGCGCGGGGCGGTACGCGGACACGGCTGAGCGCTGCAGCGCGGCGGGCGTGGTGTACATGGTGTCGTCGTCGTACATCTGAAATGCGCCGTTGCGCATGATTTGGAACCAGTGCACGACAGATTTGACGCTCGCGAAGGAGTAGAGGTGCGCGTAGGCTGCGGTCTTTTGCGCGCGGGTGATGTTGGCGCTGTGCCAGTTGAAGAGGAAGATGAGGGAGCGGTCAATGACGTTGGCGAAGAGCGGGGGGTAGACGATGGATTGCCACATTGTCGCTGAGGTGAGGATGGCTTTGCGCCCAAAGAAAAGGAAGAGAAGGGTTGGGCTGCGGGGCGGTTAGTAGAGGTTAGTTGGAGAAAAGGAAGAAGGGACTTGCGAGGCTTTCATGAGCCCGTCTACGATATTAGCGGCCAGACCAGCTGGGCTCAATGCAGGTGCTAGAGCAATAAAAACATTAATCTTCTCATTGAGTTGAGGGTGGATGCTGAGTGCGGCAAACGCCTGGGCGGTGCCCTGGCTGAAGCCGACGTAGCTCAGTTTGGATGACTTTGTGATATCGAGAATGTACTCTATCGAGTCGGGGATATCACGCCATGCGAAATCGTCGATACTAAAATCCCAGAAGGCGGTAGAGTTAGGACTGTGGTGGATGCTTTTCTTGGAGTACTTGTTGCCTCTGTTACAGTGTAAGATTTTATTGAAGTATGGATGAAGAGCCGGCGCACCTGTTATTCCCCAGCCAGACGTCATAGCCTTGCTCGACAAGCACAAACGGCAACGCTCGCTGCTCGTCAGTCAAGCACACCCACACCTCACTGTTCATGAGCAGCCCGTGATGCAGATACACCACAGGCTTGCCGGTACTCGTGTCCCTCCCAACACGGTGCTCGCCCTTGGTCGCAGGGAGACGATGCAAGCCGAGCAGATACCCGTCCTTGGTCAGGACAACATGCTCCTCCGGGTGGTAGTCATATATAGCACACAAGTCAAGAAAGTCGCGGGCCTTGAGTATGGCGTCTGAGGCCTTTATCTCGTCCGACTTTGGGGCCTTGCGGGGGCGATATGTAGAGTTGAAGAGTTTACGGGAGCGTTTATAGAACCAGCGGATGATGGGATTGGGGAGGAGGGCCACAACGATGTGAAGGAGGGCCTCGAAGACGATAAAGGTGAAGCCGACGATGAGCGCAAAGTATTCCTGCAGAGAGAGCCGCCCAAGTAGTGGTACTCCACGGAAGGGCATCAAGAGAGGATTGTCATGTGATTCAGAAGTCGCGTCGCGTCGACGTCTGTACAATACCACCATGCGTCGCCGCAGGTTTTTTTATTTCCTGCTTTTGCTCATCGTGCTCTATGTCCTGTTTCTATGGCGCAAATCAAATATCAAGACTACTGTAGACCGTGTTCTTGACGATGCCATTGCTAACCTCGTCGTGGATGCACCAAATAATGATTATTATTCCCGACATCACGAGTATAATACCTCTACTGCTGTAGCAAATCTCTGTTCTTCCCTCATCGGCAAACACATCCTCCTCATTGGACCAGAAACAACATATTACCTGCACAATCTCTGGCTCCACGCGCTCGAGGCCCACGACAAACGCTCAATCCCCTGCATCGCACCCCATCTCTGCGGTTTTCACCACGTCTGCGGCACGGAACCACCCAGACAAGTCGGGCGATCCATCAAGTTTCCGCGGCAAGACGTGCTCCTCGCGACCAACTCGTCCATCATCCGGTACGTGCGGTCGCACACGCTGCACTCGTCCAACGACCCCAAGGACAGCGCATATACAGAACCCACGGTAGACCCAGACACGGGTGTACGCGTGCACAACGCGTATTGGATGAAGCATGCGCGGCGCGCGGACGTGGTGGTGCTGAACCACGGACCTCTTCCCGCGCCGGTGTCGACGTACGAAGGGGAGCATGGAAACTGGACGTTTCCGAATCACCCTGTGTACCTCAGGGGGTCTGCGGTGGTGAATGCGGCTCTGCATGCGACCATGACAAAGTTTCTTCCTGCGACCGTGCGTGGACTAAGTGCGCTTAGGGGGCTGAAGAAGCAGCAGCAGCAGCAGCAGGTGGTAGTGTGGCACGGAAGCTGGTTGATGGATGTAGGGTGTTCGGACCGCAAAAGGCGTGTGTGGTATGATCCGGTGAATTCACCGTTGGCTACGGATGCATGGACGCTGTATTATAACGCCCAAGGTAGGAATATCGAGAGGGAGCTGTACTTATCTGACGTTTGAATTGCAGTATACATGCAGAACCGGGTAATGTCTAGGTTGATGGGCCATTTTGGGGGCGTGTTTTACACACTGGAGTCGCCAGAGGGGGCTAGTACGGAGGGACCGAAAAAGTTTTTGGCAGAGTGTTTGCTATTTGGGTTGATGACGAGACGGGGACAGGATATGCAAGGCATGTTCTTGGAGGGATTAGGACGAATTATGAATTCTTTGTGAACAGCTGCACTGGAGTGAAACGCGCGAGATGACGGCTGCAAGGCTGGCTCACTGGCTAGACCCTATGATTCTTTGAACCTATTATGTCTCCGCCAATTGAGACAAACTTGAACATAACAATGTAAGTGCATCCAATCACTCGAATCTCATAAGACCACACGGACATAGTAAATGTTTTCTATCTCATAACATAAATTTCCATAGTCTTCAGCACCGTTAAACTTGCCAGGGTTACACGAATATCAATTTCACATCAAGTCAAAGCCAGACTCAAGGGGTGTAGTCGAACCCTATCCGTTTGCCAGGTCGAGACGCTCCCCGGGGCGACAGATCCTAGGATCATACATCATCATGCTTCAACACTGGAACCCGATGGTTCTTTGAACACCTCTCAGCTGGGATTTTTAATCAAGGGAGCCACTTGAAATTCCTTTTTGAGTTTGCCTCACTCGTTGTGTCAAGGGCTACTCACAAGCCGAGCGTGTCTATGTCGAGCTCATAGATCCCAGGCTACCTACAATCATACCGTCTAACAGAGTACAGGACACTCTACGCTCGGTCAATGGCACAATAATGTTACCATTGATATGTAAAGTATACTCTTGAACCTCGTCTGCGACGTACCCATTTTTGAACCAGTAGAAAGCGTACAACTTATATTCCCTTAGTGAGTTCAGTATGTTCTAACATCATCTGGAGAGTTACGGCTAATTCGTCGTTGATTTGAACCACAGAAACTCTCGCTCCAGAAAGTGAGTTTACTCCTTCAATATACAGTGTTTGTCACACCAAACCTTTACTAGATGCTTTCTAATGCCTTGTGGTTCATTGTGAGTAGTTACATGGATATCTATGTGATTAAGGCTCATTAGACGCGTACAAACAACCAAATCCAAGTACGTCAAGTAAGAGACTTGGATGATCCCGACAATACCATCGTGCGGGCGTGGTCAATCGACCTGGAAGATGACTATTCCGTGGACGTTTCGAAGCTCTATTCTTCGAAGCTTGACGGACTGAAGCCAGGCGAATCATATCTGGTATCATTGTCTCCATTCGATTTCCCGAGGTTTTAATGTCTTATTAGGCACAGGAGATTGATGACGATGAAATTGTTGAAATTTTCGATGATAGGATTCCCCGCCTTAAGTTTAGCAAACTAAAGTGGTATCTTACTGAAAACGAAGGACTTCAGGTTCCCCTGTTACTTCTTATAAGCAAGAACATTTTATTTGTATGCCAACTTTTCTTACTTCTGTCCATTAGGTGGTGCCGATTATCTTGAAGTAATGCGAGCAAAGAAAAACGCGCGTAACGGTGGATAACAAGCTCGGTGTCTATTGCCCAGATCTGAAGATGCGAGAAGATATTTTCATAAGTACTATGGTGCTGCATGTGACTAGCAAAGTTTCTTCCTGCGACCGTGCGTGGGCTGAAGAAGCAGTAACTGGTGTTCGGACCGTGTGTGGTATGATCCGGATGACGCGCCGAACGGAGACATGTAATTCCGGTGTCCGAGCCATGTAGTTCCGGGCGTCTGATAAAAAGCTACAGCAGCGATGTCTGTCTTTTTAATACAATGCGCCTCATTATCCGCCAAGATCCTCCCAGCGTAGGCGACTATATTGCTCGCTATATTGCTAAACGGTCAGCAGTCTCTTAGTCGCTCTATACATTTCCCTCAATCCTCGCAGCATAAACGACTTTGCGCCAACCCATGATCGTCCCTTCGTCCTCGGTCTACCTACTGGTTCATCACCAATCCCAACCTACAAGGCACTCATAAAGCTAGTCAAGGCCGGAGAACTCAGCTTTGCCCATGTCGTCACCTTCAACATGGATGAGTACGTCGGCATTCCCAGCGAGCATCCAGAGTCATACCACACCTTTATGTTCCGCGAGTTTTTCGCCCACATCGACATTCCCCCAGACCAGGTGAACATCCTCGACGGTACCGCAATTGATCTCGTCGCAGAATGCAATGCCTACGAGGCAAAGATCAAGTCCTACGGCGGCATCGAGCTCTTCCTCGGTGGTATCGGCGAAGACGGCCATATTGCTTTCAATGTTCGTCCTCTCACCTCTTTACTCCCCATCTAAAACCTCCTCCAGGAACCCGGGTCATCCCTTGCCTCAAGAACACGCATAAAGACCCTCGCATATGATACCATCCTCGCCAATGCCCGTTTCTTCGGCAACGACATCTCTGCCGTCCCACGCATGGCTCTCACCGTCGGCGTGGCCACTGTCATGGACAGCCGCGAGGTCATCATCATCGTCACTGGTCTCCGCAAGGCCCTTGCTCTCAGCAAGGCAATAGAGGAAGGCGTAAACCACCTCTGGACCGTTTCTGCACTCCAGAATCACCCCTGGGCTCTCATTGTCACAGACGAGGACGCTACTTCAGGTACGTTTTTGCTCCTAACCACCAAACACGCATCTTCTGACATCCCCACCAGAACTTCGTGTCAAGACTGTAAAATACTTCAAATCTATCGAACGCGTCCAGGAAGAGGTGGAGCGTCATCAGGCTCAAAGTAAAGCAAATACCCTTCTTCTCCAGCAAGTATAGGAACACACCATCTAGATTGTAATATCACCTCACGCACCAACTCATGATCATTTTGTTACACTAAATACATTGAAGAATGAAAAAAAAAATCATCGCCAGACGTCGTTCAGGATGTATGAACCCGAAGCGGGCGTGGTGAATGCATTGTTGGGATCGGACTCCCAGGTGACCACTCCGTTGTATATACTGATGTATTTGTATTGGATTGCAGTGTTTGCTGGTAGGTTGACAGTGACTAGGAAATCATCAGAGATGTATAAAAACGGAAAGGAGAGCTTGTGCTCACTCGACCAGATGGGATAATCTGCAGAGGAAAGAAGAAGCGCAGTCGTAGTCGACCAATCCTGCAACGCGTCGACGGATCCGGTGAGATAAATATTCTCTGCATCCCATCACCATAATCAGCAAGGAGCATCGAAGACGAAATACAGAAAGCGACTCACGTCCCCAGACCGTAATGGCATCGACATTAAATGTAACCGCAACATTGCTCCCACTCGTCGAACACGTAGCAGGCACCGTCAACCCCGCCGCGCCCCAGCTCCCCGATGCCCCCCCCGCCCTCGCCCTCGCAGCCGTCAACAATGCCGCATAGCTCCACGTCAGATCCACTGCACTTTCCTGCGCCCCGTTCGAATTGCTGTACTGCTCCGATAGCCCCCCGCCCGAGGGCGTGTACTGCGCCACCACCGCGACGAACGAGTCCGCGTACGCGCTCACCGCGGCAGTGAGCGTGGTAAATGTGCTACTGGAAGAGGCGTAGGTCCCCACCGCGGTCCCTGGGACGAGGTTGGTAAAGAAGGCCTGGGAAAGGGCGGTTACGGTTATGGACCCCTGGGCGTTCCACACGATGAGGGCGTCGTAGAGCTGTTCAGCGACGGCGAGGGTTGTTAGGTACCATGGCTGGGGATTTTTTTTAGTACATATTGGTATTGATTTATGGAGTAGAAGGAAATGGGGGCTAACGTACGTTACCGCCGTAATAGCTATCCTCGGGGTATCGCCCTGTCGCCCAGCCCACGTTCGCAGCGAGGCCAGAGTTGAGCGCGTAGAAGCTGAACGACTGAACGTAGACCAAGAGATTGGACAACGCGGCGTCCGAGCAGGGCTGGAAAGTCGTCGCATCGCATCCTGCAGCTGCGTCGAACGTGTGGATGCTCGTTAGGACGGTGTTGGCGTCCTTGCCGGAACGCCCGCCGCCCGTGTTGGCGGTGATGTAGCTGCCTGTGGGGTTCCAGTATGACTGGGAGTACGTATGAGGGTTAGTTCATTTGCTGAGGAAGGGGAGGGAGAGGGCGAACGAACCTGGAGGAAACAGAGAAGGTTCTCTGCTTGAGTGCTGTACCCGGATACGAGGCTTGTTTGGCCGAGGGCGTTGGCGAGGGTTGCACCTTGGCGCAGGGCGCGGTGTTGTACTGCAGTAGTGAAGAAGGAAGAAGAGTCAACTTCTTCCCAGAGGTCAAAGCTAGATATGGATATGTATTAGATTCCTTTTAGTCGTAGATGAAAACGAGAAAACATACCCAGTCTCATTCCAGTTACCCTCAACGTAGTTGAGATCGAGTTCAATTACAGGCCAGACGCTGGCTGTGACATAGGAGGTGTTACCTGTGGAGATCAGGTAGTTGGCCCAGGTGATTAACGCGTTTGCGCGAAGGGCAGGCCCATCTAGGATATTATATAAATATAAACAAGAGCGCGATAGATGAAAGAGAAATAGGCAGACCTCTCTGAGGCCTTCCCCATGCCCCCGTGAAGGCAGTTTCATCGATGTTGAACTTGGGCTCGCCGAGCCCGCCGGTGCTCACCGTTCCCGAAGGATTGGAGATCTGTTGGACGATTGTTTGCGCCGCGACGTAGCTATCGATCAGGGGGCGCAGGGTCGTGTCTTGGCCTTGGGTATACCTAGTTCAGTCGTCTTAGTATCAAGTCGTCCGTCATCCTAGGGGTGGTGCACGTACTGGTCAATGATAGTTTGGAAGACGAGCGCTGAGTCACGGGTCCATGTGTACAGGTAGTCTGGGCTGACGCTCGACGGGGACGCGATGACAATCCCGGGATATGCACCGGAGGACTCGGATCCAGACGCGCCGATGTTGGCGATGAGGTGGGTTTTGGCGATGGGAGATTCGGTGGCCAAGTATGCCTCGGCGGTGGAGCTGGATTGACCACGGACACGGAGCGTCGCGATGGAAAGGAGTGCGGAGAGAACTTTGAACCCGCGCATGGTAGGCAGGTGGGGGCTCGACACGGATCGCTATGGGCTCAGTATGTATGTATGATTTGGTAGTGAGCAAGCGAAGGTGGTTGTGTCGTTGAAAACTTTTTCTAGGGGGCCGAATAGGAGGCATTTATGTAAATTAAAATGAGAGCTGTCGGACTGGGTTTGGAATATGATCGTTGGGAAGCAGTGGATGGGTTGCATCGGTAGAGATGGAAAGACACCCATGACATAGCTCGCAGAGGTGCACCATGTGCGTGCGGGAGGTGGCATGACCTCAGTCTGATGCATGAGTGATTGTGTAATGATTCAAGATGTCATTGGTCGAAGTGTGAGCCTTGAGGAAGGGGTATCGATTTTAGATACATACATACATTTCGCGATTTCGGCGATTCGCTTAAGCAGGCACCGCCGCGTCCATGTGGAGGCGGGGAAAGAAGCATCTGTGATATGGGGATGAGTGTGGGGATGAGAGGTCCGGTGAGCAAGTCTAATTTTGCTCCAGAGGTTTCTCCGTCTCCTTGGGGCACTACGTCGCTTGTCAAGTCAGTTTTTTTTCTCCTGCAGGGACTATCCATCGAAGGCCATCGGATTTTGTGGCTTTTTCAGAAGTGTGGGCTGGATTTTAAGGTTGCCTTGCTATGAATAGTATGAAGGGCGGTCCCGAGGTCAAAAAGTTGCCTATGACATGTGCCATGGTCCGCCATATGGAGACACGCTTCTCTCTGAAGTCATCGGCAAGGATGTATGGGTGCTGGTAACGCCGTGCATGAAAAGGTCGCGAAAAGTTTTTGAGATAGGAATTCTAGGTCTGGACTCTTGGCAAATTTGATAATAAAAAATCTGTGTCAACTGTTTCACTTCCAGGGAACAAACGGATACGGAGCATGCTCGATAGCCTCTCGGGCTCTAAGAACGTCCGTATAATCGAGCCGAGGCGACGCGCGTAGATGCATCAAAATGCAATTCTAAAGGCCCTGCCCAAATATGCGAACTTGCATATGAAAACCAGGCAGAATATCTCTTCTTGGCTATGTTAAAGATAACCATCTCGAATTCACAGGTACCGCCACTCTAAGGACGCCAAAAAAAAAAACACGAGACACTGTTGGTTGCTGCCAATCCAGGCGGGTATCGAACAGGTGGTATTAGATGTTCCAAAGAGATGTCGAGCTTCTGACACAAAAAATAGGTACCTGGACGCCAGGATTGGTGCTCTATGTGGGGACAGTACCGATGTATGTTGTGGGAGCTGGCATCGACTCTGTTGTACGACGTCGCGCAGCTTTTTGTCTTGAAACCCATTGGTCAACGCTTTCCTTGATAGCATCTAGGCTATGAACGGCCTTCAAGTGACGCCGCAAGTCGTACGCTCGGCTGAAAGCATACTCACAGGCATTATCTGTGCTTGTCCGGGCCTCTGTAGGTGATGTCGTAACCGCTTCTGTAACAAGCGTTATCGTCTCTAGTTGTGGATATGGGCACAGCAGGGCAGTAGCATTCGCCACATTAGTCCGCGCGCGTCGCGCATAGGAATGGCCTGTGATTGTGTCAATATCAAGTGAGGTCGTCTTCCGCGGAGCCTTGATGCTTGGAGCCCAGTCGGACTCCCCAGATTCGTCGTGTGCTGAGTCCTCCTCGGCTGACGTCGAATTATGTGCTTTTGCGAGGTGTCGCTGCAAAAGGTGTTTGTAACCATATGCTTGACCGCAGTCATCGTGTGGGCAAATATGATCACGGCGTCCTAGATGAGTGACGTTGGTGTGGGTCTGTAAAGCTTTTTTCTAAGCGGTTGTCAGTGCACCGAAATAGGATGCAATATGGACGTACTCACAGATTTGAAATCTTTTTGGCACCCATCCACATCACACTTCCAATCTCTACCAATCTCCCCACCTCTGCGTTTTTTCCGCGGAGGTTGCAGGCTATCAACATCTTCATCGTTTGAAAGAATGCCCCGAGCCATTTCCTCCTCGAAATTCCGTTGTTCATGCAATTTTTGATGAGCGCGGAGCCCTTTTTGAGATGCAAACACACGCCCATTGCAAGTTGCATGGTTACAAGTAGGCGGGTGAGCTGTTCGAATATGATGTTGCAAGGCAGTCCAAGTTTGGTAGTAAGTAGGCACGTTGCCACTTTGAGGAAGACATGCGACATGGACGCAGGTGTAACGTTGTTCTGGAGAATGATTGAGGAATTAGATATTCCGTATAAAAAGGTAACATACCATCATGAATCTTTGAATGGGTACGCAGATGCTGATTGGTGTTGAAGGATTTTGTACATCCTGTGTGCGTACACTGGTAGGGTTTCGTACCAGGTGGGGCGTGTGTAGAACACAAATGAAGGCGTAATTGTTGATGCTTCGCAAAAGCTTCATGGCAGCCTTCTTCTGAGCACTGAAACATATGAATCAGGTTTCCGTTTAATCCTTTTTTCATGTATTAGACATACCTGAAACAATTTAGCACCATCGTGCCAATTCGTATGCACACGCAAGTGCTGCTGCGTCCAGAAACGTTTGCCGCAGTCATCTTTAGGACAGACTAACGGCCGGGAAGATTCAGGGAGGTGTTTCCGCGAATGTGCGTGTAGGTGTGTTTCGCGCAGATACGATTTATTGCAGGTCTCACAAACGAATGGTCGCTGATCGGACGGACAGTTAGAAAACTCTCTAAGATGACCAATCCTTGATAAACCCACCTGCCCTGTATGAGAGCGTTGATGCTCCTCTAGACGTGAAGGTTTGGAATATGATTTATTACAGCCTGCATAGGCGCACTGGTATCTTTTCTTCGTATCTGTTACCAAGGCTCCGTTTACGAGGATGAAAGGATTCGGGCAAGTTTGGCCAGAGAAGTCGTCTGATTCAGATGGATGGTACGGGGGTTCAGGACTAGAGGCAATATGAAGGACAAGCGAATCTCTGCGATTGCGTTTACCTAGGACAGATCGGGATTCGACCACTGTCGTGAAAGCTGTCAGGGACATAGAAGGTCAACGCAAAAAATTTGGTCTTGTCCACGTCTTGTCTTTTGAGCCAACCTTATAATGGGCACAGCCACCGATCATCCTTGCCTCATGCCGTTACATCCGCGAGGCTGACTGCACACTGGGCAGTTGTAGTGGTGGAATAGGAAGCTTTGAAGCGTCAGCCTCGCTACCTTCTTTCTGGGAGCTAAGTAAGCCTCCTAGAACTTCTACCCTGCGTTCACTTATGTCTCTACGCTTCAGCACATTCCGGAGGGCATTGCTGGGTAGGTCCCGATCATGCACATCCTGCCATAATCTCTTGCAATTGTTGAATCGTGTCTCGAGGTCTGATCATATCCCTATGCTGCGTCTCTATTGGTCTGGTTATATCAATCGTACCGGCTTTGCACCATCCAAATGTCTTTTGGATGATCGTCACAATCCAGAGTGCTTGCTTGCTCAGATCCTTTTGGTCGTTAGTCTTCTTTCCGATGTCTTTCTTTTTCGAATTTATCGCGCTGAACTCTCAGGGTCTTGAGAAAGCCTATTGCGAAACTTCCTCAATCAATTGCTAGCGAGATTATTGGATTGTTCTTTCTTCTTCCCTTTGAACTAGGTTGGATTTATCATGCACCCACACCTATGTGTCTAATCACTATCCAAGTCCTTTCCCTGATTGCCACCACATCTCCCTTGGAGAGAGAACGATCATCAAACCCGGCGCCCCTTGCCCTTCAGATCATCATACTCGTGAATACCGTCATCAGTGTGTCCACCTAATCTGTTACAATCTAGGCCTCCAGTAATCTCTCTATAATAGATCTTTGCTACACCGCCTGCCTCCTTCTAACAGCCTTGGTCACGTCTGCAGCGTTTGACAATGATATTTGGATCCGCGACATTGATTCATCGCCGTCCCCGTTTCCAGTACCGGTTCTTGTCAAGTTCGTGTTTCCTTGTCTTTTTCAGGACCCAACTTCGCCAATGCCCACTCAAGACCTAATTCGCGAACCACAAACGCAAGCGACGATATGTCTCCCAGGTTGTCAGTGTATCAGCAAGCCACATTCCAAGACCGCTGCCGAACGTTCTTCAGCCGACACTTCGGCATTGACAGAGGGACAGCCGGTATCACTCAGTCGATCGCTTATACGAATTCCCAATGCTGTAGAACGGCGGCTATCTATTCCTATTGCTTTCGAGGTTTAGGGCAATATTGTTGTATTTTTGTAGTTTAAGTATGAGGATACGGTCACGCGACTTGAACGCGATATGTCACGGAGTGACTTTCAACGCGTGTTAAGTATTAGTCAGCGTCTTGTTTCTTCAATCGTTTGAAGGGAGGCGAAGTCAACATGGAGACTCGACATCTACCGCTGCGTATATTGTATACAGTCAGCGGCTCTCAGTATATTCTCGCCCGCTCTTCCTCCTCTGTCCCCGTCGTCGTCGTCCCTTCCATCCACAACAGCTCTCAGAGTATCACCACCACTGAGCAGGTCAATGCCACAACCAGCCAAGTCGAATCACCCCCCGAGTTCGGAACGGCTTCTCTCAAGACATGTCTCGATGCGATCTGTACATCAAGCCCGGAACTTGTTCAGGACAAACGTCGCGACTTTTCTGTGTACGTGCTGGATCCTCTAGAGTCTAACTCTGCACCTGCTCGAGTCAACATTCCGAATGCAATATCTCAACCCTCAAGCGCCAACCCGGCTGTATCTGAACAGTCTCGTGGACTTGCTGTAGCCCTTGGGTTGATGTCATGGGCAATGATGCCAGACGAAAGAGACAGTACGCCTGTCACTGGAACAGTTATCAAGCTGCCAACTGGCCAAGAAGCTCTCGAGGTTATATTTGCTCTGAAAGAGGTAAAGCCCATACCAAATGGCTGCCTATACCCACAATTTACTTATCTCATTCAGACCGCCGCAATGGAAAAATCGTCACTACCCGCCGCTCTCCGAACCTGGGGCCTTCCCCCTCAACCGACCGTCCAGCCTTCAAATGTGCACGATGAATCAATACAAACTAACGTCTCTATTGCTACTACTGCCCCTTCGACGACGTATAACTCAACGACAGGTCAGGCCGTCGGGTCTTTTCAGCATGCTTACGCAGCATATTCCCAACTTTCGACGCCTAACTCATCAGGTGCTTCAACTTCAACAGCATCGTCATACCTTGGTCAGATACCCGCCGATGTTACTACCCTTGCAACCATTGCATCCATACAGATGCGCTCTCAGCACAAACGCGCCAAGGCCAAAGCGAAGAAGCCTGCGAAGGCGCCGTTCATAAACCCCGAGAATAGCGAGGCTGATAGGCTCCTTCTGTCTCATTACGTTGGTCCGGAAAAACGGAAGGCTGGTAGACCCCCGAACGCCATTGCTTCTGGGTCGAGATCAAGCAAAGCTTCCAGGAATGTGGAAGCACCACCCGCAACTGCTAATTCAGGGCACTTGCATGCTGGAGCGACGACTACTCTCCATGACGCTGAATCGAAGAGACTTTCTGATGCCAACCCTGACTCACACGCAGAAAAAAATTCAATAGCACATGCTATGCGACAACCCCCATTTACATCTGCACCTCTCATCCACTCACCACGAGATCCAGAGCCTCAAAGCTTGCTGGACATTCTCGCTTTTCTATCTGCATCGTCATCCTCAACTGATCCAACCATTCAGAACACGGCTCTTTTAGCTGCACTTAGTGCCATTGATTCAGGTCCTGTTGATGGGACTTCAACTGGAGCTGAAAGGCCACCCGGCCCACTCCTTGTGAATGCCCTGCGAGAGCTTATCTCTGCAGTCGCTCAAAAACCAGCACAATCTGCATCAACATCAAACACTATTCATCCTTCTGCCAACAATCACGGTCGAAGCCATCCGGCGGATGATGACATCGTGTTATTGGACAAAGAGAATGTCAATCCCACTGTGTTCCGGAGACGTAGTGAAAGAGCTAGCAATGGTAAATTGACCGACACAGAAACTCCTGCGCCCTCCAGTAATTTAGGCTCCATCCTTGCACCTGGCCAAATCCACGTTGAGCCTCCTCCTGCTGCTCGTGGTCTAACCGCTCGCTCAAATAGCAATGTTAATACTACTGCAGTTGTGCCCACCCCCATATCCGCTCCACACCCGAATTCTAGTAGCAGCAGCGGTGTACGCCGTAAACGTACGCTTAGCGACTTTATGGACGAGCGAGAGGCTAGCAAGGATAAGGGGAAAGGGAGGGAAAGAGAATGGGTCGAACGGCGCGATGCACACCGATATGCGCATTCATCACCGAAGAGGAATGAACTCTCTGCGAGTCGCCATTACCCCAGGTTAGCCTCTGATAACGCCCAACCCCTTAAAAGGGCGTCGGGCTCATATTATCGGACAGGTATGGAGCCTTGGACGTCTCCGCCGCGGCCAAGGCCGAGCGACCAAAATCATAAATCAAACGAAAACTCTCGTCTGCAGCCAATAACTGTTGAAGATTCTCCTGGAACCTCTAGAATTCCAGCCTCCTCTCCTGTCAAGTCGTCAAACCCAAGGTCCCGCCGACCTTACGTTGTTCCAGCATGGGCACGGACATCAACGTCAACACAACCTCGGTTGTCAGAAGAGGCCCTACGGGCCCTCGAATTGGCCGAAGAAAGGAAGAAAGAAGAAAGCAAAGCCGCCAGGAAAAAGGGGGCCTTTCGGGCCGAAAAGGAAAAGAAGAAGAAGCTAATCTCGAGGAGAACGAGTTCCTCTCGGCAAGAGTCACAGAGTAGCCAAAACACCTCAATACCTCTCCAGTCTCAGTGCGCCCCACCTGTCACAGTCGCGGGCGATTGTCCAGTATTTGCGATAACATCAGCTATCCAGGATCGAATTACCGCCTTTTCTACCCCTTCTTCTGAACCCTCCGCACCCAGCTCACCTCGATCAACCGACCCTGCGCCACCGTGTACACCGCCCCGAAAGCGGTATTCAGATGTCTTCAGCCCCGGTGAAGATGGTTCACTTTTCACTCCAATGCCTGGTCGAAACCTTACGAATACAAGAACTCCCGTTGGCTTTAAGCCAATGGGAAGCACCAAAAAGACACCCTCGCAGAAATCACCGAAGATTGCCATTGATGGAAATGAGGCTTCTGGTGAAGAGAGCGAAGACGACTTCGGGGGTGCTCTGAATCAGGAGCTCGACAATGCTCTTGACGAGCTGGACCTGCCATCTAGCTCATTGCCAACAGTCAGCAGTGACACAGAGATGGAAAACGACCCCCCATCCGCATTAGATGAAGACGCCATGCCAGAGAATTCTGATACAGACGTGGAAAATCCCAAGAAGCAGCACTGGGTAGGGCTTCCCCCGTCTTCCCCGCCCCCTCCAACGAGTCCTCTGCTCGTGCCTCAAGACGAAGAATCCGACGATGCCATGTTACCTGCCGTAATGTCTGACGCTGATCCTTGTCCAACCGACTCCGAAGTCTATACAGATTCCTTCTATAGCAACGAACCCTCGACCTGCACAGACGAAGAGTTGGCTGAATATCTCAGTAGTGATTTCGCCTCTATTTTCGGTCCTAATGCTGATCAAACGAGCTTCGAGACCGATTCAATGCAGGCCGGCATGGAGATTTTCGATGAATTCACCAACCACAATATACCCTCTGACGGCGTTACCAACGATAACACCACCTTAGAACCTAGTTTCGACCTACTTCCAAACGGCCTCCCGGACTTCGACCTTACAGAATTCTGGGAGACTTTTAAACCGCTACTACAGGACCAAAATTGTGGTGGCACAACTGGCTCGATAGACGCGTCTAGGCCAACCCTAGACGACCCAACCTTTGATCCAATGAAGTTGGCAGAGGACGTCCAAGCTTTGTTCAGTGGTTGTGTTATGTAAATCCGTAAGCTTATCGTGAGTTTTCACACTCCAGTATGATATTTCCAATTCCCAAGATTGATCTCCTTCCAGGTCGGTTGTAATCGTTGTGTATGTATAACTGCACTCCTCAGGCTCGCTTGAATTGTTGAAAGCGGGCGAATAATAACGCGCTATATGTGCGGGCTCATGTGGACAATTATCTTGTACATTTCCACTGTATTTTTACATCATATGGACGTAATCTAGTGCACTGTAGTCGTGTTGTACGGATAAGACGCTTATGCATAATAGTCAGTGCGACTGACTTGATATCGATGTTACTATTTTTGAATGGCTTTCAATGCTGTGTTATTTATGTGTTGTGATCAATAATTACTGATCCGGGTCAGAGCGTTATAAAACGAATCCTTTCGACCTCTCGAAACGCTTCTAGTCTCGTTTCCCCCTCACCTCCGGCGCTGGTCGCCTCCATCGGCCTGGTGCCAAAGAGATAACTTACGATCTTTGCAATGTCGTTCTCTGGCTGGCTGTTATGCTTTCTCTTCCTGTCTTCCTTGTCATTTGCCCACCCTGTGGATCGTAGGGTTCTTATGGCCAGATCAATGTCAACTTCTTCAACACTCGCCGCGACAGCTTCTAAGACTACTTCCCTCGTCGTCAGTGGGAGCCCAGCTACCGATACCACGGATTTATTTGATATAAATGCGTTGTTAAAAGGGAATCAACGATTTCTGGGAATGAGGTCGAATATGACTACATCACTGGCAGAACGTGCGCGATTTGACAAATTTACACCCTCTATCCTCTTCTTACCATGTAATCCTCTTTTTCCAGATCCTGGAGTCATGTTCATTGGGTGCACGGATAATAGGTATGCATGCCATCAGCAACCGACGAAAATTGGGAAACCTGACTCTATAGTTAAGGCTCACACCCAATGAAGTCTTCCAAACACCCATCGGTAGCACAATATCACAAATTAATCTCGGGAATCAGTACACACGGAAAGATGCTAGCGCGTTCGTGAACATACAATGTTGAAGTCTCTGGTGCTCATCGGCTTTATGTAGTGACTCTGCTGTTGCATACGCTGTGAGCAACTTACATGTGCAGCATATCGTTGTACTAGGGCACTACGGCTGTCAGAGTGTACATACAGCAATGGCTTCACAGCCTGTGGATGGTATCTCTCAGACGTGGCTCCAACCCATTACTGATACATTCAGCCGTTCCAAGAGGTGAGCTTCAGGACTGCTTTTTTTTTTTTTTTAACCCTGTGTCTCATTCTTCTTAGGCCTGAAATCAAGAAAGTCATCCGCGCAAGAAGATGGCATGACGATGCTGGCGCAGCCGACGCTGACCATGGTGAGAGAGAACCTTGTGTTAAATCGAGAGGGACTAATGCAAACTATTTCCAATCAGACGCGTTTCGTGCTCTCGTCGAGGAGAATGTCAAAACCACGGTCAAAAATTTGCAGAAGGAAAGCATACTTTCGATCGTGGGTGATTCTCGGTATCTCTGGATAATGAAACACTGATAATGGCATCTGGTGGGTATTTTTTAGGCATACAACAAGAGAAACAAAAACCCTTCTCTCCAAGTCAGCGTCTTTGTGCACGGCCTTGTATTAGACGAAGAGAGTGGAGAGGTTAAAGATCTTGGCGTGTCATTTGGTCCACCAGGGCAGGCGATTCCGAAGCTTCCTTTTGAGGTGATGGTTGAGCCAACCATCCAAAATTCCTTTGGAAAGTTCAAACCTAAAGCAAAGAAGTTGAGTCCCACTTCAACATCTACCGCCACTGCGGCATCGACTACGGATTCCCTATCGCCAACATCTCTGCACGCTATATAGAGGGTTGTTCTAGTACGTACATCAGGAAAGGAGGGAATGCATAGCATATGCAAGAGGCTATCGCCTACTTATATATTTACTGGAAGAATAAGAGAATGCCTCGGGCCTATCACGTGGTAATTGATTGGATCAAGATGACAGTCATGAGCGCTTCATGACTTTCTGTGTTCACTGTGTTCACCCACCATAATATTCAACGCTCAGCGCCCGGCACTCGCCACCTTAAACAGCTCTGCTTATCAGCAACATGCTCAGCGAAAAAGCGAAGGGAAAGCAGAAGGCCGTCGACCCCCTTCATTTTATAGAGCCGCCCATAGAGCAAACTCGCGACCTCGTCATTCGTTTTACTGAGGGTTTCCCTGATCTCGTCGTCACCGTTCACCATGAGGATGTAGTCCGAGATGTAAAAAGGAAGGTATAATACCCTCCACAACTTCCAAAGAAGTCCTTCCGTTCTGACCATATTCGACAGATCCGCGAGGAGCGAGCAGAGCTAAGAGATCGACGCCTGCGACTTATACATTCCGGACGACTGCTTACAGAAGGAACATCCCTGTTCTCTTGTCTCGTGTCTCTTGATGAAAGGCAGAAACAAGTCGCTTTTGACGATGACAACACTCAGCAGCCTCATCAACTTGTACCTGCAATCGCTTGGATGCATTGTTCGGTGGGGCCCAAAGTAGAACCAGGAGAGATGGAGGAAGAGGGGAGAACTCAGGCAAGTTGAAATCTCTATTATCTTATCTGTGTCTGGAGCCTCACGCTTCTGGCCGGACGAAAGACAGCTCAGTTGCAGCCTGTCAGGGGTTTCGATCGACTGACTTCAGTCGGGTTCTCGGAAGCAGACATTGCGAATTTCCGACGTCAATTCCACAGCCAGTCATCTTCAAATTACCTTGATGTCGACTTCGAGACAGAGGAAGAATGTGAGCTACCATCTCCTGTCAATAACTTTTGCTAAACGGTGGACTCTCTCTAGACGATGAATATGCGCGGGCTTTAGAAGAACAGTGGATAGATTCCATTGATAATGCAGGGACTGCGTCTCTTTCACAATCTTCACCCTCTAACATCACGGTACTGCAAGGGGTTCTTCTAGGATTCTTCTTCCCTCTTATCCCATTGTTTTTCATGCGGGATACTAAACCCGCCATATTCTGGGATAATGGGAGTGATTATGAACCCCCCAGCAATGTAATATTTTCGTGAGTCATACTCTCTGCCAAGGCTTTTTCGATCTTACCTGTGTCCATAGGAGACGTATGCAAATGGGGCTAGTTGTAGGATTCCTTGTCAATGTTCTCTTTGGCATGTGGCGATTTCTGTTGGATTCTTCTTGAATATACTTCCTTCCTTCCTTCGATGTTATCTCCTTGTGGGTGCGCATTCCTATATATGTGAACATTAATCATCCGTATGGTGTTCATGGTCTGCCCTCCACGCAACTAGGATGTCGAGTTCTTCGTGTCGTTCGCCGATTCAAAATGCGGTCCCTGAACTTCTGCTTGAAATATTTGCCCAATGCCTGTCATTGGATGGCTCCTCCATATGTACTGCCACCGCCATGCCTGTGGTTATATCCCAGGTCTGCACTGACTGGCGCACACTCACTTTATCATCCTCGCACTTGTGGTCATCTTTCAAAATCGTGCTTTCGGAATCCCTTCCCGGCCCGTCACCAAGTTTCGTAGAGCTGTGGTTAGAACGCACCGCGTCCAGACCCCTTACCTTCTGCCTACAATTGGACGAATTTCCTCCAGTTCATAACATGTCAATGGTCGTGCAGATGAGATCCTTTCTTGATGTGCTCATCGTTCGGTCGCATCGTTGGAAGGAAGTTAGTTTGCTTGTGCCGGGTTCATACGCATTGTTGCAGCCTGTGAGCATTTTCGCGATGCCGCAGTTGCAATCTCTCGATCTCACCCTACGAAATGGTCATCCAGATGATTTCTCCGCCATACATAATCTTCTCCAACAATCCCCTTCCCTATGTTCTCTCGCTTGGAGTAATCGGTCTACATGGGGTCGTTGGGATTGTGCGCTCGAGCCTAGTGTTTTTTTACCTTCCTCCAACTGGCGACGATTGACGCATCTCACCTACAACTCTAGTATCTCGCTTTCCACTGTGTACGTTCTCCTACAGCACTGCACCAGTCTCATTGTGTGTGATTTCTGTCACTTTGGCATCGGTGACACGACGTCAGATTCTCCATCACCATACAATCCTATTCGGCTTTCTCACTTGACAATGCTGAAGGTCTATCAGGAGAGCCTTAATGAGGGATTGGGGTTATTCCTGGACTTCATTGATGCACCCTGCCTCCGTGTCCTATCCTTTACATTCGGCAGGACAGATGACTTCGATTGGCCAGTGCAACAGCTAATCTCGCTTATATATCGGTCGTCTTGTGGGTTGGAGACTATCTGTCTTGAAAACACAGGCATGTCAGAAAAAGGACTGACACAATGCCTTTGGGCTACCCATGCTTCCTTGACGACCCTAGAACTCTACGATAGGCGTGGCGATCCTTGCGTAGGAGATGCGCTGTTGAGCCTGCTCACCAGAGATGGCGAATACGTCTTTTGCGCGAACCTCGTCTCATTAACCTTACATGGCGTAGTAAGGTCGTCAGATGGTTTCCTTTCCAACATGCTCCGTTCTCGAGCACAATCTTTCACATGTGCAGATGTCGACCTATTCGGAGAGAACTTAGGAAACATCCTCGACATTTCTTACCTAGCAAATCAGTCTGGATGTACTGTAGTCAAGGAGTGAGGAACACGAATAATCTCAATCGTATTTTGCCAGCAAATGATTGTATTCATGATAACGCTCGGTATGTAATATTAGACACGGGGTAGAGTCCTTGTATGGGGTAAATGTAGTAATGCAAAGAAAAACGAAAATGCGTGCGTGCGGGAGGTATATGTTGTAATGTGAGGTCGTAAGGGCGCACTCATAATCTCGTAAGACTTTTCATGGCATTGGCAATAGCGAAACTCGACTTTGCCATGATCTGTCTTGACTCTTTCGTAACTTCAGGCAAGGCCTGGACCTCGCTGAGTTTGTTTGCGTGATCGCTGAGTTCGCGGAGGATATCGTTTCCTTGTTGAGACGAGGCAGCTGGGATATTATCGTTGCAAACCGCAACGATGCTGGATACGATGGTGATGATCTGTGTCAAGTTCTCGGTCAATGAGGGTGATGGAGTTGGACTGCGGACAGCGGAAAGGACGCTTTGTATTGCATAGACGATCGATTCGGTTTGCGCCTCTAGGTATGGCTAAGAAAATCGTTGATACGTGATGAAAATGGTGACTAGAAAGTTACCCACCTTCAATTCAGTCCAGGCATCTTCAGATCCCTCAGCCTGAGCCGAATCATCAGACAATATGCCACCAGAATTTGTCGGCTGATCAAAAATAGGCGGAGGGGAATTGGTCATCTCAGAACTCGAGTTGTCAGATGGTGGGCGTCTTCTGCTATCCAGCGCTCGACCGGCTGGCGAAATTGAAGATGTCTCTGTGAATCGACTGCGGCTTGAGATTGATGTGGAACTGCCTTTACGCTGATGTGGAGATTTGATTTCTTCAACAGAACGCAACGAGGGCGAGAATCCATTCGTTGCGGTTGCCGCGGAGGTGTATGGCGGTTGAACGAATTGGTCTTGCTCCGCCTTGGTGGCCTTCCGGATGCAAACCGTCCGTCCAATTTCAGTGATAGTCGCTGATACATGGCTGGCAGCGGCATCCAATAAGCTAACAGGAGATAGTCCCGAACTCGTTGCATGTGTCTTCGTGGCAGCAACAAGATTGCTGAGAGTTGCCTCTGCCCTTTCTCGTAGAGCCTGAAGAGCTTCCGGATCGATGTCTGAACGATCTCGTTGTGGTCGACGCTCGAATGCGCGAACGTCATCAATAATCGCGGTTACAGCATTGACGACAGACTTCATCGGCGTAAGTACACGAGTAGGTGCATTCGAACGACCAGCAGTGAGGAGAGCATCGATAGCAGATAGGAATGCAGTGACATGAACATCCACCACTCCACCGTCAGAGGAAACGGGTAACTGATCCTCAGTACGATCGAACTTGGGCGCTTGCACATAGAGTTGAGAAGTCGCTAGAGTAAGCGTTAGACAAGCATAATGACTGGGATACATAGTATAGAAGGACGAACCTTTGACATTGCGAAGCTCCGTCTTCGCCTGTTCATATTTGCGTTTATAGTCCTTGAGCTGCTGGTCGAGGTCACGAATTACCACCAGGTCAGAGTCTTTCGCTGTCATGAGCTCGTCATTACGACGGGCAAGATCTCCAAGTTCTGACAATAACCCTTCCATGTCGTTCCGGAGCTGATCGATAACTTCTGGGTCAGCCTGCAATTCGATGTGAGAGGGTTTCGAGTAAGGCTGAGAAAATTTAAAACCTCTCCCCGGCGGTTCTCCCTTTCATCCTCAAGAGCGTCGCATCGATCTCTGAGGATCCGAAGTTCCTCTTCATCTTCTTCGGCACGACGGGCGTCTCGCTCCGACTCTCTTTGACGAATCTCTCGAAGTTCATCAAGTTCTTTCTGCAAAGCACGCATAGTTGAAGTCTGTTCCTCAGCGCGCTGTATCGAGGTCAGAATCTACGAGGATATGAGGTTTAGATTAACGCTTACTCGTCGGAAGCTTGCCAGTTCTTCCTCCATCTGTTTTACCCTCGATTCTCCTTCAGCCACTCTCCTCTCCCTTTCATCCACATCACCCATATCGCGTTGGAGGTTAGTGATTTGGGTTTGCATCGTGGCAATTTTATATTCATACTCCCTCTTCAACTTGTCCTGATCCTCCGGGGCGCTGATTCTACCAGTAGACCGCGACCCCATATCGCCCGCAGACCGATCATTGTCAAAGTATTCATCACCACTCCTTCCCCTCATTGCCACCACATCCCTTTCGTCGTCGTCGTCGTCATTGACATCCTTCAACCTTGCACTAAGTCCGCTCAATCCAGCCGGCGGGCTTTGAGGACTCATAGGATAGTCACTGGCACTATCCGGTTCACCGTCGGTCAGTCTACCGCCATCTCCACCCCTATCACGTTCATCCAGACTCATACTCCCACTCTCTCTTTCGCGACCGTAGGGTACCTTGATATATTCCTCTTCAATAGTACTCTTGTTAGGTATGATCATACCGCTTGTAGCCGTCGTGCTTTGAGTGGGGTTCACCGTGCTGTCGCTGTTTCCGCTGTTACTCACAGCACCACTGGGACGCCTATAATCACGATCGCGATCACGGGTAGTGTCCTGAGAGGGTTTGCGACGGGACGTAGAGCTCTGCGCGACACTCGGAGCATAGTTGTCCTCACTACTTCTGCCCCCATAGACGTCTTCATTCCTCCGGTAGTTATCTTCGCTCCTGCGACCAGATGCTATGATATCCACTTCACTCGGACGTCGTCTATCTTCCGAAGGCCTTCGGCTCGAGACACTTCCACCGTATCCACTATCATTGGGTCTGTCCGCAGAGGTTCGGCCAGAAACACGACCGGCAGGAGGAGCGCGAGGAGGTGATGTACTTGGGAAGTCGGGAGCTGGGTATTCGTCAAATGAAGCGTTCCCCGAAGGCTTGGAAGCATCAGGTCTTTTCAAGCAATAAACAGGGCGTAAAATGCGCTCACATCTTCCTTGAATTCTGGGTACCTCCTTGATAACTCGAAATAAACATCGCTAGAGAGGTCTTCAAACCGAGAGGCAGGCAAGGTTGCGAGTTTTTGACGCGCTTGGTTCCGTTTTGGGTGAAAGTCACTTCGTAGAGGAAGGAAGGGCACTGTAGGAAATCATCAGGTCTGAGAGACGTAGGAAGGACGATCGGAAGCCATTTATACCTTCGTTTTCGCTTTGCCTTCGCACTAGTTCGTCGTATACATCAGTCGAGAGTTCATGGAACTGTTGTGACGTGAGCCGAGTGAGCTTCTGTCGTGCAGTCGCGCGAGAGTTGGGTGCCGCTGAAAACAGGGATGAGCTTATACCACACGATCCGGTATTGACATACCTTTAGCAAGGTATGCAGCAAGATAACGGGATAATTCATCAAAATGTGTTTTGGAAACTGTGCGAAAGTCAATTTGGGGCACAGCGGGAACGCCCTTGTCCCTGATGGGGCGATATGAGTCGGTTCTATAGTTTGATATGCCAGAGAAAGCGGTCGGTGTGGGCGATGGGGCCCTTGATGGCTGGCGCTTCATGGTGGTAGTGGAGAGAGCTCAAGTTTCGTGCATATCGCTGTCGCCTTGGACAATGGCAACATGCTGCAGTCGCATTCCGGGAACAAACAAACAATCCCACGTGCTCAGGGTCGCAACACGTAAAATTCTGCGTTTACAGTTGCAAAGGTTTACAAGCATCTACTGTCGCTTCGCCTCTCTTTCCTGCTTCTTCAATGCACGCTTCCGAATGCTTTTGTGCAGTCCATGCGTGTAACTAATAAACACGCTGGGAAGCCCAATAACTGTCATCGCATAGTCCATCAATGCATGCGACCAGTACGGAGTCGACGTGCCCGGACGTCCACTGTATGCAGCTCCACAGGCCAAACCAATTTTGGAGAGAACAGACCGAACAAATGGCCCGGGCTGGGGTATAAGTGCAGATGACTTGCGGATTTTCGACAGCTTCGAGACCTTTAGAGCATGGTCATCGGCTAGATCGCAGTTATAAGGGCTCAAGACACGTACAACAAAATAAGTGTTCACATGCTCGACTGTGATATTATGGGCTTTGACTTCCTCAGCAAGAGCACTTGTGAACGTTGCAAGGAAGGCCTTGGTTCCTGAATATGTAGCCAGCATAGGGGATGGGATGGCTCCTGCAAAGGAACCGATATTCAAGATCAAACCACGTTTTCTTTATCCATTGCGTCAGTGTGGGGGACTTCTCGAGACCTGGACAGGAACGGTACCTCTGAACCATGCCGGGGAGGACAGTATACGTGACACGAAGTGTTGCGTTGACATTGATGGAGACAATATCTGTCATTTCTTCTTTGGGGGTGTCGACAAGGTATACAGGCATGGCGTGTGACTTCCCAACATTGTTCACTGCCCAACGGTATCAGGATAGCAAACACTAAGCAACAAGGGGGAGGACCTACCGAGAACACCGATGTCCTTGTCGCTCAGAACAGCAGTGAGATTTTGATAATCAGCCTCGTCATTCTTGGCAAAGTCCATGGAGTGTATCGCAGTAGAGACACCTGGGCATTTTTTCTCTGCGGTAACTTAAATTCCAAAACTTTAAAGAAACAGAAAATTACATACCAATGTCAGCAGCAGTTGTTTGGAGCAATGCCTTGTTACGAGCCACCAGGAGGACGTTGAAGCCCGCCTTAGCAAGCTCAAATGAGAACTCCTTCCCGATTCCATCCGACGCGCCAGTGACAACTGCCCATGCACCCTTTTTGGCACCGAATTGCCTTAGCTGTAGCAGAATAACAATATCAGACACGCAGACTCCGGCCAAAAACGCGTGATTCCTCACATTCTTGCCAGGTAAAACAAATATTTGGAGTAGAACCGATAGCGTCTGATACAGAGAACGCGCAATTCCAAGAGTGCCTAAAACCAAGACGAATGTCGTAAGGTATGGTTGCTCGCGTGCTAGAGAAGATAGATATTATGAGAGGTACTATGACCATATGAAAAGACTACTTACCAAGAGAGAGGGGAAGTTCCTTGAGCTGTTCCAAGTCCATTTGCGAGAGACTGAAGTGCTGAGCTGTCCAGATGAGCTCAGCCTTACCCGGGAGCAAATCCGGTCTGGGTGGCGGTGCCGGTGTATGTTAGTGTTTTCGCATCTCTTTTAGTTCCAATTCCAAGTACTGTCACACTGAGGCCCTTGAGGACAGCTCTCAGCTCTTAAGTCTGCTAAGTACCAAGTTTACCTCGCAATACAGCCTACGTATGCCTCAAACCGAAGAATCCAGCATCAATATTTGCCCAGTCATTCCACCACCCACAGATACGGAAGGATAAGATTATCTCCTCCGCCATTGGATCGAAAAATGATTCATTTTTTCCGTGTCAGCAATTGCCGTGTTGCCTATCAGCAACACTTTGAATATTTATACTTACACTGACAGCGTCCAACCGCTTATTTAATTCCCTGGTTACGACATATTATGGATATCGAGCAGTATGTGAACTCGGGGCAACTCGAAGCATGCTAACCTATCCCGCAGGTTTAGAAAGGCTGGCTACCAAGCTATTGATCGCATCTGTGACTATTACTACTCTCTCGAGAAGCTTCCCGTTATCTCGGAGGTTGAGCCAGGCTACCTGAAGCAACATATCCCTCGTGAGTAATTAGCCATCGTTTGCGGCGGTTCTGACTAGGCTGATGCACCTTCTCAAGTGACTGCCCCAGAGCAAGGCGAAGATTTCCAGATCATTGCAGACGATTATCAGAAGTTCATAGTTCCTGGTGAAGAAGTCTTATCCATAACAATGCTTGCGGTGACTCATGAGCAATAGGATTGACGAACTGGCAGCACCCTTCGTTCTTCGGTTACTTCCCGACTGGTTGCACTTTTGAAGGCATCATCGCAGAACTCTACGCTACCTCGACTTCTAACCCCGGATTCAATGTCAGTACACTTTACCGTCCATTATAAGACTTGAGCTGATCAAAGAGGCAGTGGACATCAAGCCCGGCATGCACCGAACTTGAAGCCCTCGTCATGGACTGGGCTTGCCGACTGTTAGGACTGAGCCCAGACTTCCTGAACTCCTCAGAGATAGGAGGAGGTGCCATCCAGGTGCGCCCAATCTTCCTCTGTCTTCGATTTCTTTTTAAAGATAGGTATATAGGTCACTGCTTCTGATTCTGCGCTAATTGCTGTTGTCGCGGCACGTTCTCTGTATCAACGCAATCACCCAGAAGTTTCTTTGACGGACCTAGTGATCTACACGACGACCCAGACACACTCTTTAGGTCTCAAGGCAGGCCTAGTCCTTGGACTTTCTGTTCGTGCTCTTGAGGTCAAAGCTGAAGACAATTTCTCCCTCCGTGGCGAAACATTACGTCTGGCTCTAGAAGAGGATGAGAAACTGGGGAAGAAACCGTTTATCCTCAGTGAGCCAGTACATTAACCTGCTCTCAACATTGTCCTCATTACTTTTTTTTTCAGTCGCGACTGTGGGCACTACATCTTCTGGCGCGATCGATAACCTTTCGGAAATTCAGCAAGTCGGTGAGTGCCCACAAAGTCCAACGTATAAATTGCGTATTGATATACGACCCTCAGCGGAGAAGTACCCTTCTTTATGGATCCATGTAGATGCTGCGTGGGCTGGTGTGGCCCTTTCATGTCCGGAATTTAGAGAAAGGTGCCATCTCGATACCATAAACCAACTTGCTCATTCCTTCTGCACAAACTTCCACAAGGTGCGCTTGCTTCAAGACCCGTTAACAGTATTTCTGACTCGTTGTGCATCAGTGGGGCCTTGTAAACTTTGACGCTTCAACTTTGTGGGTTAGAGATCGGAAGCACTTGACAGATGCCTTAGACGTCACTCCTCCGTTCTTGAGGACTAAACATGGAGACGCTGGTCAGTCAAAGTCTTACTTTATGATGTCCTAATAATCGAACTGTGGTTTGGGTACTGTCATTGACTACCGCAATTGGCATCTGGCCCTCGGGCGTCGCTTCCGGTCCCTCAAGCTGTGGTTTGTACTTCGCAGTTTTGGTGCGGAGGGTTTCAGAAGCTATATTCGCAAGGTGACAATTTTTTCCGTTTTATCTTCCTCATAGCTAACTACGATTAGACAATTTCTTTGAACCAAGTATTTGCGGACTTCGTCACTGATTCGGATATTTTGTCTCTCGTCACTCCCCCTTCACTTGCTCTCACCGTTTTCCGACTGGATCCTAAACCTAAGTCGACGACTGGGCAATCGGTCCTCTCTCTGGAAGCCTTGAACACTTTGAACAAACTATTTTACGGACGAATCTCGGCACGCCACGACATCCTGCTGACGCAAACCGTGCTGAATGGTGTATCCTGCATACGTTTGGCAGTTGGAGCCGCTAGAACTGATGCAGCCCATATTCAGCATGCATGCGAGTTGCTACAGAGAGAGGCAAAGTTGACGCTGGAGGCATGGGAACAGACCAATATGCAAGAGGTCATTTAGTCGTGAAGGTCATGGTTCGGGGCATTCTTCATTTAGAGCTCTAAGTGACCCTGTGTAGCGGCAAGGTCTTCCGTGGATCAAAAATGACACTCACAAATCCTTCCCCATATTAATTGTATCGCTCGTCGCCTGCTTTTTCGAGCTTTTCATGAAAAATATAGGCAAGATCTCCATTGCATAATGTGTGAGGATTGCTGCTCCCAAACTTGAAAGTTCTCTGACGCTCGGTGAGGGCACGCTGCGAAGCCTCGATTGTCTTCCAATTGCTTGGAGCTTTCCCGAAAAGAACGCGGAAATGGCGACAAGACCAACAGTCCACGTCTGAATGGCATGCATCGTGTTTGACGCATTTAATGGTGTTCTACTCGTCGTTGACGGGCTGGGGGGGGGTTTCCTTGCCCTCAGACTTCCCAATCCTCGACACATTGCTCATCCTTCCCTGGGTGCCCGGGATCAAAATAGTCCTAAGCCGTTTGACATAAAATGCGGTGCGAGCCAAGGAGAATAATTGATGTACTACGATTAGTATTAGGCCAATGAATCAATGATGACATGGATTGACATATGTTAGGTGACAATGAGGCCTCTACAAGAATGCCCAAGATAGCTTGAACATGAGACATATGCCGAACATCGGTAATTTGTGCTCTTGTAAATACCAGTCTCTGTTTCCTGAAATTTAGTCCCCAACTGCTCAAAGAATCGAAGCAAGACTCATCATCGCCTGTAGAGTGTCAGAATGGGCGCTCCCAAATGTCTCTTGACGCTCAGTGAATACACATCGTTGTAAATCCTCTGCCTCCTTGAGGTTTGCAGTAGTTTGCTGAAGAGTTAAAGCGAGATTTGCCATGGCTTGTATAGTGTTGGGATGAGCACTCCCAAAAGCCTCTCGAAGCCCAGTGAGGGCACGCCGCTGCAAATCTTCCGCCTCGTGAAGCTTTCCGGCACGGCAAAGAGTTAAGGCAAGGCTTGTCATGGCATCAAAAGTGGCAGGATAGTCACTCTCAAAAGCCTCTTGGCGTTCAATGAGGACGCGTCGCTGCAAAGCCTCCGCCTGATCGAGTTTACCGACCCTGTAAAAAGTCGAGGCAAGCCGTGCCATGGCATATACAGTATCAGGATGGTCCCGGCCCCAATGACGCTCTGGTAACACTTGTAAGACAAGTCGCTGCAAATCCTCTGCTTCCTGAAAGTTCCCAGCTACTTGCAGAATTAAAGCAAGACTTTTCATGGCTTGTAGAGTGCTAGGATGGGAACTCCCAAAAGTTTCATGAAGCCCACAGAGGGCACGTCGCTGCAAATCCTCTGCCTCCTGAAACTTTCCAGATACTCGAAGAATTGAAGCAAGATTTGTCATGGCTTGCAAAGTGTCAGGGTGAGCACTTCCAAGAGCCTCTTGATTCGCTCGCAAGATCCGTCGGTCCAAAACCTCCACCTCATCAAACCTTTCGGCATGGTGAAGAGTCGAGGCAAGCTGTGCCATTGCGTATACAGTGTTAGGATGATGACTTCCAAAAGCCTCTCGTCTCGCTCGTAAGACATGTCGCTGCAAATGTTCCGCTTCATCGAGTGTTTCAGACAAATAAAGAGTCGAGGCAAGCTGTGCCATTGCGTCTACGTTGTCAGGGTGACGGCTTCCAAGAGTCTCTTGCCTCACTCGTAGGACATGTCGCTGTAGATCCTCTGCCTCCCAGAGGTTCCCAATCGTCTGAAGAGTTAAGGCAAGGTTTTCCATGGCTTGTAGAGTGTCTTGGTGGTTGCTCCCCAATGCCTCTCGACGTTCTACGAGAACACGCCGCTGCAAAGCTTCGTCTGTGTTCGTGTTTGATAGTCGCCCGGACCGTTCCATTATCTTGCTCAATAAAACGTGAAAACGGCGAAAATGTCGATAAGAATCAGTGTCCGGAAGCCTTTGAGTGCAAGCCATGGGGTTGCATGCGTTATTCCGAGGAATATTGTTGCGTGTCATGTCACTGGCATTTAGGATGAAAATGTCAGGCACCTTCAGTTGGGGTACGGTGGGCAGCTCCTGGGTGGAGTTTTTATTGGCATTGACTTCGCTAATGATAGCCCTGGAGACATGAAATAGTACGCCACATTGAAGGCTATAGAAGAAGAATCAGAATTTTCGCAAATAGCAATAGCATGGAAAAGAGGCACACCATCTGACTTCGTCCCCAGGGAAGGCCTCCTTGGAGCATTTTGCGTGGCATGAGGGACATTGGCGACGATCATCCAATCCAGACCCCCTCTGTTTAAGAGTGATATACATAGTAACTGTTACTCCCGGTTTAATGAGGGAGAGCCACACATCTAGATTTTCTCCAAGCTGACGTGGTGATCCTGTTGCCACTTCTAAAACAGATAAAGAAAAGTCGCCCCTGTTCACAATTTTAGATCCTAAGCGGTTGCTGAACTTCAGTTTGATGTAGTCGTTGAATTGCTGATTATTAGTAAGTATATCGTAGAGTCATGTTTGGACATTGAGAACGTACAGAGGGGTTGGAGCAGACATCCATGGACACGGGGCTAGTAACATCCAGGGCATCAATGAGATAAAGAAAAGTTGAAGTAGGTATCAGAGCTTGTTGAGGCTGGCCCTCAGCTACCCTGACACGTATGTCGACAACGCAAGCAATCTGGAGACGTCTCAATGAAGTTCATCACAGAGAACACAGTAGAACTTACAAGGAAGTCAGAACGCAGATCATCGACACGTTCCTTGTATTCTTTAATCGTGTTTGTAATTTCCGTAGTTTTCAGAAAGAAATTCCAAGAATTTGTTCCCCGAACAATGTCGTCGATTCCTGCCTGAAGGTTGAATAGTTTTCTTGACAAAAAGAGTTAATGTCCATGAACAGGACGAAGGAAGAAGTTTTAATCACTCTGCAAACTTGAAACAGTGCGCGATAATCTCTGGGGAGGGAGAGCGGCTGCGGTGACTCTCCAAAATTGAGTCTCGTATGGACGTAATCGCGTCCAAAAGTTTTTGCGAAAGTCTCCTAAGATCATCTCTATTATTGCGCGCCACCTATAGCCTTCATTTCAGCACACGTATTGAAAAATACACATGATATTACAAACGCACAATGCAATCTCACCTTGATCCGTTGTAACAGAATGACAACGGCACCTGCGGCGGGTCTTAGAAAGGGGATTGGAACGAGATCGCTGCTATCATGAAGAAGAGTTGCAGCGGCGATTATTGGGTCTAACCACTTCCCACTGCTCGCCCATGTCCTGATTGCGATTACGCGTTGCAAAGGCCTGAAGTACTTCAGGCTCGCTCTAAGGTTCGTATTGGCCGCGGTCATATGTGAATACGAGGAAAGTTCAAGGAAGACAGAAAGGTTATAGGCTGTGCCGTGTGCATAAATCGCTGGTGTGCTGATCCACCGCGTCAATCAATCTTGTATCAGGTGGTTGATGTCTTCGTGGGATTGACAACATATGTTAGACAGACAATGGTACATTCGGGATCGAAGATGGTTGATTTGTTGTGAAAATTTGTGTCAATGAAGAGCGACTAAGGTCACCCAGGCTATCGTATCGATATGTTTACCTTGATTCTTCTTAAGAGGAGGACCCTCATGGCTGGTTGGTCGACCTCATCCGAGCGACACACGATTACCAATCCCCCCGGCATCAGCTGGAGTTTGAAAATCTCCACTACGATCCGACACGAATGCTCGATATCTGAAAAAATCAACTTAGATTGACATCATCGAAACTAGGAACCACTTACATTCTGTCGAGACGACGACGTTCTTCAAGAGAGACTGATGGCCGCGTCGTTTTAAGTACACGCTGTAGGTGTTCGGCAGTAATTTCGTGCTTGTCGTGATTTAGAAGGGATCGCGTCAGTCAAAAAGGGGTGGGTAACATACTTTTCTCGTCTGAGACGCGACGGCAGCCATCGTGGAAGGCCTTGTCTGTGAAACGGACCTAATTTGTTGCAGCTGAAAAAATAATCAGCTAATTTGACCATGAGACCTCATTGACATCAAAATCACCCTTTTCTCTAGAGCAGACCGTTCTGCTCTGCTGTAAGTCTTGGAACTTGACGGGCCCCCAATTGATGTAAATTCAACAGCATCTTCATTCGTGGGTGTTGCATCTGCTGGTCGATTGTCCGAAGCATGCGCAATAGAGGTGTGAATGACTTCGAGATGAGCATTGTACACAAGAGCTTGCAGGTCAGCCCCAGAGTAGCCCTCTGTGGCTACTGCGATTTCTTCCCAGTTGACTGATTCTGAGATTGTGACACGGCGGCCTACCGCTTCGAGAATCTATAGATAATATTAGATCGATGCTTCGGACTTTGAATGAAGTTCATGTACCTCTTTGCGTTCTTTGGTATCAGGCATTCCACAGAGTAAGGACTTGTCCAAACGGCCAGGTCGTAACAAAGCTGAATCGATCAGATCAGGTCGACTGTGGCTTGTGAGCCCAAGTTCCATAAATTTGGTTTCGATCAATACCTTGTAGCAGCCAAAACATCGACGCCATCCAGGCCTTCAGCACCATCCATTTGAGTGAGCATCTGATTAACAACTCTATCAGTTACTCCTGTGCTATCGTGCCCTCTGTGCAGTGACGATCATCAGCTTTTGGCCAGTGACACCCGTGAAGGAAGCCTCACCTCTTTGGGGCAATTGAATCAAACTCATCGAAGAAGAGTATACAAGGCTTCGCGGCGCTGGCTCTTTCAAACAGATCTCGAACCTGGAACGATATCAGAGGTGTCTGAGGATGGAAAAAAATCCTTACCGATTTTTCACTAGCACCGATGTACTTGTTCAAAATTTCTGGGCCTTTCACGCTAATGAAGTTGAGTCCACACTCCTTTGCGACGGCTGATGCAAGCAGCGTCTTTCCACATCCAGGAAAGCCGTAGAGTAAGAGACTGAACGAGGTATCAGGACTGCACCCTTGACAACGAAATTTCTACTGACCCTGATCTCAATCTCAACGGAGATTGTGCGAAGATGGGCCCATACTTTGTTGGCCATTCGAGAGTTTCTCGCAGAACCTTTCGCGTTTCATGAAGGCCTATTTTTTAGATTGGAGTTGAGGCATGGCGCTTTAACGAAAATGCTTACCCCCAATGTCAGACCATACAACGTCTGATTTCTGTAATTTGACGTCTCGGAGAGAAAGGGGTGTAAAATTGACTTGCGCTGCTGTGAAGTCAGCAGGACCGATGACAGGCTGCGAAAGAGGTCAGCATATCATCGATTCCACACTGGGTGTTCAAATACCGGTTCTGATTGTTCTGATTTTTTAGCTGCTCTAATAGCCACCTGGTGTACAGCCCGGCCAACCAAATCTTGTAGATCTATGACAGAGTACCCCTCTGTCTGCGTCGCGAGAGCAGTATAATTAAGCGGCGATTCTGTATCTAGGCTGATATCCTGTGCAGCACTCAGACGTCCTAAGACAATGCTTTCTAAAATCTAGGCACACATTATAAAAGATGTTGTCAACTCGCAGCAAAGTGACCTACGTCTCTCCGAGCGTCATTATTCGGTGGCTTCACCTTGATTTCTTCTTCAAAGATATGAGCTGCATTGACAAGGGGGTGAAGAGAAGCAGAGGAAGAGGCAGTGGCTAGAAGAAGCACGCCTCGTGTATTTGGTAAGGCGGTGCGAGAAGAGGAGGAATATATGGACAAGAATAATTCCGTGATGTGTCGAGTGCGGAAAGAATCTGCATGCTGTTGATGATGTTAGTGCAAGATTTGATATCGGACCAAGTAAGCCTTACCTCCGATTCTACGCCAACAAGCCTGTCTATATTATCCAGAATCAGAATGCTTGGCTTGTGCCATACCGCCTTGTCGAGCCAATACTGCATGAGAGGCTTAATCGTTGAAATTGGCGACTCGGCATATCGAGATACGTCAATAAATAAAGTGTCTGCTCGGGTCTGTTGGTGAGTTCGTCCAAATATCTCAGGGACTGAAAAGCGTCAATTACATGTGAGCGTTCTTGGATCCTCCTGAATGGTTCTAGCCACATGTCGGACAATTGATGTCTTCCCAGTGCCAGATCGACCCGTAAGCAAGAGGGCAGAAACTGTGAAGGGTTCAGTTTTCTGAATGCATCTCACATCGCTGTACCATACCGCCATGCACTGTATTTGCGTACGCATGAGATATAAATTTGCCGGTGCAAAAGTTAGTTGCACGCTCCAAAACTTGTTCTACGCCAGCGAGGACAGGTCGTGGGGCCATTGAGCTGAAGTCACATAAGTTAAACGACCACGAAGACGGATTGCAGAAACTCACGAGAGAGAGGCAGTCGTTGAAGTATGACTGACATTTACCTTCTCGCTGGAGTCTGTTGCCTCAAGCGAGGTTAACCTGCCAGTGCCGTATGAGCACGGTTATCATCAAAAAACTTGCAGCCTACATACAACAATAGGTCCCATTCCTCAACACCTTTTGGAGCTGCAGGGAATGCGATATGACTGTCTGGTAACCCACTTAGCGGCCCGACAAAAATTGTGTCTTCTGGTTGAGCATTATCGGCCGGGGCCTCGTGTTTTACGGCAGGTTTCATGATGCGGGCAGTCGGCGGAGGTGGGGGTGCATTTGAAGGGGACGACGAGGAGGGATCAGGTGGAGGTGTTATACGTTTGAAACTGAATTTCGAGCACGAGATAGAGCTCCCTTTCGCAGTTTGTCGAAGGGCGAATAGTTTTTCAAATGTTGAGGGAGAAATATACCCCACGAGCTCAAGTCCTGGATAGCCTGGTAAAGCCGCACAAGATAGCCCGGCAGGTAGTACGCGGAGAACTTGGGAGGTGGATTTATATTTCACCTCATCCGTCGCCGTGCTTGATTCACGGTGAGACGTCGTTTTATCTTGTCGAGGTTCGGTGTCTGTCCGCCGGTCTGATTTATGAAGCTTTGGAGCAATGCTTACTTCTGTATCGGTTGTCAGAAGGACCGCACTTCCCTTCGAAGGGGGATGTATGCTGACTGCATAAAATGGAAATTGAGCTTGAAATAAATTGAGATTATTTTTTCGGCGCACCAACTCTCAATCTTACTCTCGTTCTTCCCATGACCCAAACATCGATTTCCTGGTCCACTTTAGCGACGCGGACCTGTGACAGAAGAGTTGATTCCACGTGTGATGCGTGTATTTCCTGCATACGAGTGAGAAGAGGAGCATTATCGACTGATAAACCGTACAATTATCTCCCAGTCGTCCGAGGTAAGTGGTTCTGTTGCAACCGACACTGCCAAAGGGAGATCGTGCAATAGTCCAATTTCTACCTAAATCGAAGGAACAGTCAAAGAAGGATATATTAAGATAGATTCGACGCGTACCACATCTCCTTGACTCAGTCCTACACCTTGAGCGTATTGCGGGTCAATTTCAACGGTCTCGAGACCTTTCTCCGCAGAGTTAGTGGAGTTGAAATGAGTCAGAGAAGAGGCCGAGGCCATTCCGGTCCATCCGACATATGCTTCAGTATTTAAATTTGAATTTGGAGAGGCAGGAATGTGCTTGAGATGGATAGCAAGATGTTGAGGTCGCTGCGAGACACAATGAAAGCTTATTAATTGAATAAGGTGATTAAGCGCACAATATTGCGTTCTAAGAGAGGCCCGTATATGGATATCGGAAGGTTGACCAGGGATGAGCGTAGAGAAACATAGTGGACACGGGCTCTTCGAGGCATAGTTTGTGGAGAAAGAGACTCGCCGGCAATTAGAATTCACAAATTATTCCTTCATTCACATGCATGACATCGCTATAGTCTTCTTCCCACGTTTGGACACCGACCTCTCCAGCTCATTGCCACGTCGTGAGCCACCAGCTCGACCGCAACGAGGCCCACAGTCCTCATCAGGCCCTCATACTCCCTGGCGTTGAGTCCACCGGGCTTTTCAACATATTTTTTCTCATTAAAACGGGGTTCCCAAAAGGCGGTACGTGGTCCAGTCGGTTTGTCATCTCGTCTCTTTCTTCGTCATTGAAGGATGCGATTAATGCGAACCAGTAACAGCGGGTGCATGACAGTAACACCCGCTTGAAGGGCTCTGATGGCGGTGTGAACGGCACTGCAATGGAGAGGGCTATTCAACTCAAGGATTAGATTATATGCCCATCCTGCATCTACACCTACACTGGCAGATCAATGCCTCAGTAGCGCGTTGCTTTCGATCTTCTGCACCTGTAATCTTTTTGCGGCAGTCATTTGCAACAGTTTTCCATTCCTGAAGACAAGTGCGAATATTAACTATCTCTGCCTGATGCACAACGGGTAAAACACCTTCAGGAAATGGAGAAACAGCTGTAGTGAACATGGATGCTCTGGTTGGAAGATTCGGGCTTTGACTTGGAAAACTTGAAGGATCGATGAGAAGTTTACAAAAATGTCTATACCCCAATCAAATTGACGTAATTCAGTCTCTTTCCACCCTTTCCACACGATTTTTCAACGCAGTCGCCTGTTCTTCGAAGCCCTCTTGGATCCCTTGCGCAAATAATGGATCGACCACATACGATACCGGCCCCCTGAACACCTCGATAGACTCGTAGAGGGTTTTGCCAACCGCCGTCATACTTAAAGTTTGCCAGTGCTCCGCGTCAAACAATGGCTGGGGTAACATAATCTCTCTCCAAGCGAGTCGTCGGTTGGTGGTATCGATATGCGTGATGTTTTCGAATGAAACTTGATTGTGGAGAGGGTTGCTGGGCGTGTTTGCATCTACAGGAAGCGGTAGAGGAGGTATCTGCGTGTGGATGATGAGGCGTAGGTTTTCCTGCGCTACTTGTTCAGGCGTAGGTATGCCGAGGGCGTCAGTCACAACTTGATATCTATTCATGGGCGCTAAGTGGTATTCTACAGTTTAATACGTCAAGTCACTGACCGTACGAACGGATTCCAGTCAGGATACGCAGTGAAGTTGAGCAAGACCTGCCAAACGTCTTGCAAAGCGGCGTCAATCTCAATATTTGCCCCCGCTTGGAATACACCTGGCTTCAGGTAAGGCAGATTGCTGGTCTGACCCAAAACAGCAAAGCAGACGATCGAGGTGAGTGTTAAAAGCCGCATTTTAATTTGTTGAAAGGTTGCTGGCACTCTTATACACCCGCTCAGTCGTTCCATTCGTGTTGTCAGTGTCAGTGTCAAGTGTTGGCAAGCATGATATTCACGAATTCCGGCTTCTTCAAAAGATGACATGACAACTGGCTCCACAGCTTCGTACTTCTCAGGGAATGACTCTGCCTGATCTTATCGCTTTCGCAGCTTCGCTTTGTGCTTCGTCTCGCAGATAGCGAGCGTAGATTTCGTTGAGATGTACTCTTTCCTATAACAATCTATCAGGATTACGTTGTCAACAATGCGTGGACAGTGGAATGACTTACACTTTGCGTTTCGACGACACTCTCTCGCTTCTCGACGATGCTAGCGTATCTTGCCCATGCTTCGTTTACCTCCTCCCTTTTGAATCCACGATGCTCCTGGACGACGTAGTCCCTGACGATCCACGGAGCAATTGCAATATCAACGAGGCTGAATTCTTCGCCCAAGAAGTATGGACCCTTGACTTCCTTCACATACTTCCTTAAGGCAACATTCAACTCCTCACGGTATTCCGCCTGCTTCTCCACGTCCTGCGCTTGAGTCAAGCGCTGGATTGCGGGTACAATGGCTTTGGTGATATGATCTATCCAGATTCTGGCGATGGCGCGGGTGATAGGGTCAGCCGGGAGAAGTGGCTTCTGGGCAGGATACAAATCTTCAAGGAACTCGCAGATAACCAGGGACTCGTATATCGCCTTTCCTTTGAACTCGACAGCGGGGACAAGGCCCTTAGGGTTTATATCTGAAGGTTCTATCAGTACGTATGTCGCAAGTCCATGTATTCCTGCATACCCAAGAAGTGTTTCTCTTTCTTGTATGGATTGACTTCCTTGTATTGGTATCGTATACCTTTCTCTTCCAATGCGATCCAGCCGCGTTGCACGTATGGGCAAAACTATGATTCGTAAGTGAATGGAGGATTGAACCCGCAAAGGACTTACCCATCCAGCATAATACACAAGATCCTGAGCCTCTTGATGCTGAGCAACGAGTTTCTCTGCCGGTCCCGTTGCGTGAGGGAATATTTGAACGTCTGGGATAGCCATAGATATGGAGTTCTTGTGATGGGAAACGAACACCTTTCGAGGGTTTTATATCATTCAGCTCTTGAAGGCTTTATAAGGTGCTTTATAAGTCATGAAGTCAGGGATCGCGAAGCTATTGCATCATCGACATCCATGCACATGTGATACATACAACATAGATTTAGCGTCCAAGCACATAGCGTGGGCTCTTTAAGATAAGATATTGCTACGGCAAGACAAGTACAGTTCCTATTTTCCCTCCCAAATCTTGATCGCTAGTCATTATCGGTGGTGAAGTAAGTCTGACATCAACAAGTTTTACTACCTCGCCTTTTGTGACCATGTCGGCGGTAGGTTCTGTCCCACCAACGAATATTGGCCGTTTGTCTATGACTTTGATATGCGGTATCTTGACATGGCCACACTCGATCGGTATCAACTTCCAAGTGAACGTTTCTTCATCGCCTGGCATTAAGACAGGTAGGCGTCCGTTGCGCAATCCTGCGACAATGAAACCATCAGACGCGTCTAGTTCGAGTTGTACAACAACGTTCGCTGAGCGTGAAGGATGATGGTTACGGATAGTCAGGGATAGAGGTAACGGCACATGCAAAGCTGCCTGAGAGGGTATCGAGAGCAGAGCAATCAAGCCTTCAACAGGAGGAGGTTTTAGATCAGGCAATGATATTATAGTCGAGGACACTGAGCCAAGGCTACCATCTTTCTGGACTCTGTAGTAGATTATTCAGTGCCTCTTTGAAGGGGAGTTGAGAAAAATCAATCAGACCTTCGCCAGAGAATCCGATAACTCCCCGGACCCGGTATCGGTGTTTCGTCTTGGTCATTTTCGGGTGCTGCAAGACTGAATTGACACACATGACAAAGTTCATCGTTCGGGTAATAATCTGACAAGAGCCATTAATTGGACGACAGCGAAATATTTGACTGGTCGAACCGGATGGTAAACCAGCATCATCTGCGGAACATTCGATAAATTTGGCGCGCTCGCATTTCTGATTTCTTGTGAGTCATTGTAAGATATGCAAAAACATGTAAATTACCTGTCTTTCAAATGCCATACTTTCTACTCGCAAAGGCGATGGCCCCATACACTCTATAATCGTGCTGATTAAGGCTTCGCTCGTCCTAATAGGGTCCCACACGTCTCCATCGAAAGTGTTTAGATCTGCCAAACCTGGCCAGGAATTCAACCCCTGTGTGTATGATACTGTCTGCGCAATCTTGAAAGGGCTGACAGTTGGGACGATGAGCAGTCTCGTCGTTTCTGTCATGTCTTCCAGCTCAGGTTCTGCAAGTTCCACAACTGAATCTGTGGCTCGAGATTGGACCGAGATATCGAGGACCCTGTCACCAGGTGCACCGGTGTTTACCAAGTACAACGTCTTGACCGCATCGGCCCCGGGCGTCAACACTCCTAAGGGGACACCTTTGATGAAATTGGACGAACGCTCATCCCCCAGAATTACAGTATTTACTATTGAAGGTTGAAGTTTAGAATTGTGGGTATAATGGCCTTGGGGACACATACCGGCACCCTCAATCTCTGTCGGGGGAATAAGAACGTTGACGACAACGTCCAGCGGCCGACTATCGTGGTTCGTTATACTGATTGTTATAGGATACTCTTCATGCAGATACGCCGGAGAGTCGTGCGTCAATGACACTGCGATTGCATGGGAGCGATGCCTGACGCTAATAGATACAAAGGTGAGATCATGCTAGAGAAGACAATGAAAATCCTTACTTGAGGAAGGATGAACCTTCCCGATTCAGAGGGAGATATTGTGGTGGATCAATCGAGCTCAGCCATCTTGGATTTGATACATGTCGGCGAAGGCTATTCATATCAATGGGTATTTCTATTCTCCATTTCTCTTCTTCCAAAGCCAAGACGACTTTGTCAATCTGTTGGTGGTGAATGGTAAGCCTGTAAAGTGCAAGGAGATGCTAAAGACTAACTTGGATCGATGTCGGTGAGTTAGATGACACGCTGCCCGAGAAAATGAAGGAGCCTCCCATCTCCCAACGTAAATCAGCCATGACACCTTCCTGGTCTTCTGAAGTTGATGATATATGGCCCAGATTTACTAGCCTTGAGGAAGGAGGTGTGGAGTCGTCTGAAGGTTGGTGGCGCACAATCAAGGGAGAAGTTTGATGAGAGAAATATATGGATAACGATGTTATGGGAAGGGAAGATATAGAAATAGATTTTGGAGCGATCAGCGACAGCTGGAATGCTTCTGGTTCGCCTACTGGGGCCTCTGCAGCCCAGAATACAACATTGGAGTCAACTGCGCAAACGCGTCAGCAAGAAAACCGGAACACGAGAGATCTAGGGTTCACATATTGGTCGAGATTCCGAGAGGTCTACGACTAAAAGATCATCTGACGACGGTACTGTGCTCTTCGGAATCTCAGCAAAGTATTCTAGATTAGTGATGATGGCATTCTCACCTTCAAGATAGCTAATAAATCTTCTTGGATAGAACTTGGATCTTCTTTATCCGACGCATCTGCCAGAAGTGGATATCTCAATTACCGCAGTCTGAAAGTTTAGACAAAGGCATACCATCCTGTCCCAACATCTCTATCAACAGTTTCACGCTAAGTTCTATGTCTCCGAGTTCCCGTGCACAAGCATACCACGTGGATAGAAGTGGTTGCAACAAGGAATCCCAATTCTCTCGACGGTATATTGTTGCTATGCGCTCGAAAAACCTGTCATAGTGTAAGACACTAGAATATTCAACAGAAGGATGACCTACCGTATTGCCATGTCGTACTTAGCTGAATCATAATATGTCTGCGCAATTCGATACGCAATCCACAGAGTGAGTCGGCTTTGAGTAGGGTTCTGTGGATCTACCGCAGCGTACTTCTTGAACAGTTCGTACGCCTTGGTGTAGAGCTATGATTGCAAAAAGTCAGGGCTGCATAAACGGAAGAAGTATGGCTAATCTTACTTCTAGAATAATAGTTAAGTGGTCGACTTTTTTTTCGTTCGCGAAACCAGGCGACGATGTAGGGGTTTTCTGTAAGTTCTGCGTCATATTGTTAAGCTGCAATGTAGGTTGTCGCCTGGGGACTGAGACTGACCTCTATTTCTAGATAGGCCAGGAATCTTTCTCGTCTAGTCTCAGTGCATTTGGCTGCCATGAAATAATAAAATCCTGAATGCTGTAATGCATGACTAGGGTTGAGTCCTAGAGATCGAATAGACTCCGGCTCAGGGACACTGCCTGGGACTCTTCCGGTAGCGTACTGGGACACGGCCAAGTTTGTGCTTGGGTTGATAGAAGCAATTGGTCGATGGACGGGGATGACCAATGTCGATCGCGTGCCCTGCTCAAGCAGTTCTGCGAGTACACGATGTCTTGGATATGGAGAGTCAATAACACCGAATAGGGGAAGGCAAACTCGACCCACTGTCTTGCGATCCAACTCCAGTACTCAAAAGTCTCCTCTCCTATGCCCCATCCTCGTGAAAAGTCGCTGAATGTCCGCATATGCGCATTATGATACGAAAGTGCAAGGGCGTGCTCATTATTGTACAGATAGAGTTTTATTATCTGAAATTTTGTTACACCATTGACAGGGAGCCTCGTTTAGTTAGCGTGATGGACTTACTTTAAGGTTAATACAATCCGCCAGAACTTTTGCTTCCGCCCATCGTTTGGTCCTTGGTGGTAATATGGCAGTTGATCCAAACATAGTTACAAGCATGCCGTGAGCATCCTGATAGTGTCTGGTAGGCATGAGATGGGGTTAATGACACTCGATCAGAAACTATCTCAACTGACTTCAAAGCTACCTCATCTTCCCCGCGAAATTCCGCAAAACAAGCCATTTTATACTCATATCGCACAGTCCAGCCCTCTGGACGTAGTGGACGCGCGACATTGGATGCACCTGAGACTGGATTTGGATAATTGGCTTGGGAGTGGCGGTTGCGTTTCCGTCGTACGCGTTTTGAGTGGGCAGTGTAGTATTCTAATGCAGGCTCGTAGAGAGCTTGCTGAAGACTGAGCTGCATTTAGTGGACCTAGCTCCCACTGCTGCTGGAATGCACACGCTCACCTTTTAACAAATTCGCCAAGTTCACTCTGGCTCACAGGACTCAGTACAAACAGAGCTGCTCGAGAATCTAAACCACTTTGTCTCCGGATGAAGGTTAGCCGTGTATCGAGGGTGGGGTCATCTATAGACATGCCAAAATTGAATGATCAATTCGATTGAGTGCAGGCTGTTCTCACCTAACATCTTTCTACTGGCCATGAGCACGACAGTGAGTTTGATACCGCGTTCATTCGTGCCCTTCTTCCGTTGCGCCACCTCTGACGCAAGTTCCGTGTCCCTCCTACGTTCTTCCATCTCCTTCTCGCGTTCACGATTGGCGTCGGGGGGTTCGAGAGGGGAAGTCGTACCACTCAACGGCGGAAACTCATAGATGCGCAGGAACAGAACAAAGACGGACGGAAGAAGATATGTATGCTTCCGTATCCATATAGGAGCAATGAGCCCATCAGGGTACAGAGGCGAACTTGGCGTCAATGGTGATAAGGGTGAATGCGCTGCAGAGTATCCGGGATCTTCTGGGGAGATGAGCTTGCGTGGAGGGAATCGGATGTCCTTGTCGACTAGAATCACTTGGAAGGTCTTGACCTTTTCGGGCTGCCAGATGGCAACTTTGCGTTGTGCTTGGAGCGCTTCGCGTAACCGGGACGCAAGGAGGCTGAAGTCGTTGCCTTTATCGGCCATAGTTGTTGGCGGCGGGGATGAGGGCCCTGCGTCGAGGCCGGCGACGAACATTACCGGCGCTAGTTGCGATAGAAGCTCTGGAGGATACGAATTCATCGCGAACGATAGTGGCGACGGTTTGGACGTGTACCGCACAAATTATGACAACCCCAACTCAAGTTTACGCTTACATAAACCAACACTGTTGCCAACTTGAACGATGACTGGGTACTTTTCGTGCAATGCGCAGGACTGAATGGAGTCATAGGCTTTCTCTTCATCGACCTTGATTCATATGCGGCTTGAATGACATGTGGCAATCAGCGACGGCCTTGTATTTTTACTGCCGATACACTCTTGTTTTTAGACAGCTTCTTTGCACGTCAAAATTACAAAGTGGCGAAGACAAGAAGCGCTCCAATCTGGCTCTTAGCTTATACTCCGTGTGCCTTAAAAGGAGGCTCATTCGTTCACTGAATAGACATTCCTGAGCTGCGCTCATCTTCAATTACGATTGAACTTGCATTTTCACTCTAACTTATTCACTCCAATGTTGTTCTCCATCTTCACTTCCACACTCTTTGTCACCTTTGCTGCGCTCAATGGTACGTTGACCGTCCAACTCGCATCAATGGCCTTTGTTCATAGTCTTGCAGCGATAGCATCTCCCGCACCCGTTCCCGCACCAGCCCCGGAACCTGTCCCAGAGCCTGCACCAATACCGCCTGAATTGCAGCCCCTTATTGCGGCCAAGGATAACTTAGCAGGCACAGCAGCTGTGAGTTCACATCGTTGCCGTCTTGTGGACATTTGGCCCATGATTTGGAATTGCAGGACGCTGGCGATCCAAGATTCAACACGACTTTGAGCTACTCCAACGGAGTCGCGATGCCTCAGATACCGATGGCCTTTGTTGCTTCAATAACAGCAGGCACTGTTCTTGCGGCCTTGGTGTAATGTTATACATGGTGGTCATTAAAGTTAGATAGATGATAAACTGATCTCTTCATTCAAAAATTAGCGCGTACTCAACGAAGTAGCGCAACATGAAAATCGTCGCCTAATACATCTCGAGACTCATTCCATCGTGAATCTCATAATCTTCGAGTGTAATGTGGTCCTTGTAGATGGTGTACCTGTGACGCCAATCCTGATCGTAAGGTCATTCACCATGCGAGGACGAGATGCGCACCATTTCTTGAGCTGAATCTTCGATGAATTGGTACCAGTCTGCGCCGCAATAAGCTTTTTCAGATCGCCTACAGTATCCTTGGGATCGCATTTGACCCGGACTAGATGTGACTTGAGTGGTGAGCGCGGACAAAGTCATAAATAAGACAGACCTTTGCGTCCAAGCCGATCATTTGCAATAATCTATCGAGTAGTTTAGTAACGGTAGTAAATGTATTGAAGCTGGAGAATACCTCGATCATTCGAGCTAGTCAAGAGTCAAGAGCTCGGAGGCTGTGTTTGGTCAGGGCGTTTTTACAAAATATCACGATGTCCCAAATTGGAAGTGCTCAGGTCAGAGTTGGTGCTCAAAAGTCGTGATCATGATTGGGCGTAAGTATTCGTAAGGTTCGTACAAATGAGATAGAAATGATTGTATATGTAATTGGGTATGACGGGGTATGACCTGATAATTCCAAGTTTGTCCCAAAGAATGTGTGCTACACGAATCTAATGGGTCCAGTGCTTGTGATTGTGTTCCCTGTGAAAGAAAAACGTTATACACGGAGGCATGACGCAACTTGATTTCAACTTGCCTCCGCACTCCACAGCAATAGCAGGCGCGTGCAGAAAGAAAGATGATGGCAAGCCACGACATTACGATAGACACCAAGATCATCCATACCGCCGGGCCAAAGAGGGCCTCGATTTGGTATGTGGTTTCGTCGATTATTTTCTTTTGGACGATGACGACGAGGGCGATATCAATGGCAAAGACTACGGTGCCAACGATGGCGGTAATGATCGCGATGATGAGAGCAAAGATCGCAATAGAGTGTGGTCCAAGAAAAATTGATGTCAGAAAGCCAAGGAAGGTGAAACCTGCCGCGATGGGGTGAAGAACGAGAATGACGAGAAGACCTTGTTCGACGGCGTCTACGATGGTAGAGGAGATGCCAGCAAGGTCTGTGAGGTTCTGGGGTATGTCGTATCCAAGCTTCGGGCCGTAGCACTCTCCGTCATTTGCGAGCCATGTGGGGGGATCGAGGACACTGATGGGGCGATGAGAGGACGATGAGAGGGTAATTTTGAGGACAGACCTAGTGGCACAGAAGCCCCATACACCGAAGCGAATCTCTGTTGCTACGTCGGTGGGAACCTGGCCAGCGAGAGTGGACTTGATAGAGAGGATATATACGGGCTTGATGATGGGAAGAGAGAGAGCGACGAGGAGGAAGAGGATAAAAGCAGCGACTAGGAGGACAAAGGCAGCGACGGAGACAAATGTGTGCCTTGAGAATGGGCGGTGCATGGTGGAGAAGACCAGCCTAAGCTGTCTCTGAGGATTTGGCAGGTCATGTCTAGTGCAAGGAAGTGTGGTGTTGTCACACGTTTGTACAGAACTTGATCATGTTCTATACACTCATCTTGTGTACGCTTGTCGCTGCACAGGACACTGTCGTTCCCGAGTATGTTTTTCTCTTCTTTTTTATCTTTTATCGCTCACCTTTTCACTAGGTTCGACATTGACCCGTATCTTCAGTATCGTCCTGCCTTTGCTCGCTCACTCCCCGTCCAGATCCTCCTCACAGGCATCGTCTTTGCCCTCGTATCTGTCCTCTTCATACACCTCGTATTCACAGCACAGTATCACTGGCCCCTGGCACCCGTAAATTATGTCCTCCAGATGTCAGGCGTCACCACCCTCCTTATATCTCTCATCGCGACACTCCATGTTATTCTCTCTGCAACCATGGTAGAGAGCGAGAGGTGGCCCTACATGCTCAGCTACATCGCAGTCAACGTGCCCCCTTTTGATACTTCGGATAATGATACAGACGACTGGAATATCGCAGAACGTGCTACTTGGCTTGTCATGAATGCCGCTACCTCCGCCTTGATACAGGTATATCAAGTACTTCAAATTTTATTGTCCCATCTCTAATCGTATTTAGATCACACACATTCAATTCCTGACCCTCTTATATCCATCCCGCCTAGAAGGTCGCCTCATATTCACACTACTTGGTCTGTCCACTTTCCATCACTTCAACTCAGTTCTCATACTCCCTGTCAGGTCCCCTGGCAGTCGTTGCATCCATCATGCAGCTTCTCCCTATAAACGCCAGTGACGCCGTCAACAACATTGGCTCTGCTGTCCGAAACGTATGCAATGCGACCCTTTCTCTCCTATTCACTGCTGGTCTTTTTATATGGGGTCTACTTGTCAACCGGAAAAATGCCTGGAGAACAGATGGAGGAACAGCAGCCTTTGGCGCTGGCGCGCTAGCTCTTGCCGTCATCAGCACCGGACTCAACTTTCTCTATGTCCCAAGAGAAGAGGAATACGTGTGGCTTCCCAGCCTCCTATGGGCTGTCATCCTTTGGCAAAGCTTTTTGGGCTGGTGGTGGTGGGTTGGCGCTGGTAGCCCCAGTGGTCTTATAGGGGAGGAAGACCTTCTAGAAAAATTGGAAAGGGAGGCGAAACGGGAGTCGCGACGAAAAGAAGCAAAGGAGAAAAGACGTGAAAATAAGCTGAGAGCCAAAAAGGTCTGGAAGGGCGTTGCGGGTGCCTTTGTTCATAACCGTGACCGTGCAAGTCGTTCTACTCGCCGAACAGATATCTCGCGGACTACCACGACATCCCCGCCTCCAGGGTCTCTACAGGATTCTATTACCGACTCGGGTCAGACCCAGCCTGCACTGTCTATATCTTCCGTCTCGACCGCGGAAACCTTATCCACCCTTCCTCGAATGCTTCCCATGCGTATACATCAGTGGTACGCATCTCTACGCCAAGCACATCTCTTGGCGGCCCGTGAACAGGCTGTTGAGCGCGTAGAGAGAATTCGGCAGTTGGAGAGAGATGGGATCAATAATGCGCGAACGAGAGGGTGGGGGTTGGGAAGTTTTGGATGGAGGATACGCCGTGATCAAGACATCTCACCCCCCAGCCAGGAGTTTGAGATGTACAAACAGACTAAATGGCCGAGCCCTGACTCGGATCTTTCGGAGCGTGGGCAAGAGAAGGAATCCGATGAGCAGACGGCCGAAACAGCACGTCTTGCTCAATCGCCGCCGCCGCCGCCACCACCCCTACCACTCCCGCCACCATCAGTTTCACGACAGAAATCGATGTGGTGGTGGGGCCCGCTCGCTCGATGGCGACTGCAAGACTCGACCTCTTACTGATTTACTTTGGACCTATTGCTTTGATATATCCTCCTAAAATGTGTACATTATGTATCTACTCTACTACCTGTACCTCGATACCAACTGCTAGACGGCCGTTACCTCTTGCTCGCCCCCTTTCACGGTATCACCTATTGTGGAGAGACGGGGCATCTCACAAGTTATTCCTTTGGAACGGTGGTTGAGATTTGTGCTCACTAGCAAACCCGATCTTCCCTTCGACCCAATCCTGAATCAACAGTCCGGCGATTGCTTGAGCGGGTGGAAGTCTGAAGGGTGGCTCATCGCGTTTGACATCAGGCGCTGGTTTATCCTCATAGGTTGGATTCAAATGGGGTGTCTGCTGGTTGTTGCGTCCTTCAGTGCTTTCCGCCATCTTTTTATAGTCGTTACGACCAAATTTACCGCCAATGGGATGGCCTAGGACAGCGAGAATCTCAGCACGGCTGAACCACCTTGCGTCTAGGAATTTTTCAATCATCTATACAATCTCGAGGTAGACAAGAGAACTGACCGACGAGCTCATTGTCGAGATCGACACGAATTGGCTGTGTCGAATCAGCTCTAGCATAAAAGCCAACCATGAGATTGGCTGGATAAGGCTATGACCTCATATTAGCGTTCTTCTTGTCCTCGCGGGAGAAAAGGCATACCCAAGGTTGTCCGGAATGATATTTAATATCCCAGACAGTCACTCCTGCCTCCTCCCACATCTCCCGCGCGACGGCATCCTCAAAGGTTTCTCCAGGCTCGATGAAACCTGCCAATGCAGAATAGAACTTGCCGGGGAACTTTTTCTGTAGTGGATTGCGCACATTCAGTGGTCAAACGAGTGAAGAGAACTCATGAAGGGCGTACACCTCTCCCTAGAAGAACTTTGTTCCCAGTTTCATCAATCGCAATCATAATGACGACTGGATCCGTGCGAGGGTGGGTAAAATTGTGTAATCCCTTGCTAGAAGATACATGTCAGTGATTCGTTATAAAGATCATCGAGGTATATAACAGTACGTCGTAGGACAAGGTTTACGACCAATGTTGTCTGCCCAGGGCAACAGAGATGAGCATGAAAGCTTCCAGCCGCCCCACATGGAGTAGGTAGGAGAGCCACATCCTGCACAAAACTATCCACGGGTTAATTCGATAGATGAGCTATGACAAGAGTATACATACCTTGTTGCGCTGATTCCAGTCCACCAAACTCCTTGCTTCCGCGAAGACACCACCAGAGAAACTGTCCAGGCCAGTCATTAAAACCCTTGGCTCAGACCAACTCAAGACCTGTCCGTTCTTTGCCGGACTGGTCGATTGTAAAATTTCTTTCAGTCTTTCAGCTGTGAGACCTAGATCTGCCACATCCATAGAGAAGTATGGTGTTCCATCAAGATTTGCGATTGCTTTTTCAGCATCGACAAAATCGGATGAAGGAAGTGCATTGGTCTTCGAGTGTTCTTGGAGACCGAGGAACACTACTGGAGAACTATGATGACGTGCTGCCTCGGTGGGTGAATGCTGCACCTCTGGGGATTCGACCACCAGCTGTCCAACCTCCTTGTTCTGCCCAAAGAATGGCTCTGGACCTAGAAATGGTCGAACATCCTGAGTGCTTAGAAATGCGAGTGATTGCTTGTGCAGATTATCGGAATTGGAGAGCACAAGAGGTTGCCCAGCGTTGAACAAGAGCCATCGAGTACTTGGAGATGTAATAATCGCGTTCAAAAAAGGATGAGAAGTGCGGAGCCATGATAAACGATTCAGTGGTGACCCAGCGAACATGTTAACCGGTCTGTTGGAGTGTCAGAGTCAATGGGTGTGAACGGCGTACTTATTCTAGACCGCGACTTACGTTGTGCTGGCCATCCTTGATAATTTAGAAGTATACAGGTAGCGATACGTGGTTAAAGAGAGAATTAATAGTAAGCAAGAGAGACCAGAGTGTCAGCGCGATATTTATTACAAGGACGACGCGTTTACAAGTCAGATTAGTAACGGCGACGCTCGGGAAGATAGGGCCGGGGTAGCCGTTATCATCATATGCATCACATGGCAATTTCCATTCCGACGCGTCGCGTGTCTGACCCCGTCCTCACCTAAGAACGACGTTGCGGTGAGCACGAGGGATGTGTGCAACTGTCCAACGTCCTCACCATCTGATAGCTGACTCCGCAGAACTGCATGAACCTGTTCAGGTTCCGGTCTCGTTCTTCGGATACGTCTTGTAGCTCATAGTCAATCATCAGAGCTTTTGAAGTTTCCGCTAGTTAACCAGCATAATGAACGTCTCTCTGAGTTAGTACCAGCGCACACAACTCACAATCGAGGTCGAATAGGTCATGGAGAGTTTTGGGATATCTCTCGCTGACTTTGCCGTTCGACATGTAGATCTCCCGAAGACTGGTATCTGATTGGTTGGACCTCAAGAAAGCATTTGTCCGGCGATTTTCACTATTGGGACAATTCAAAGCTATACGGCGGTGGAAAAGTACCTCCTACGTACGAATTGTGCAAATGGGCGCGCAATCCTTCCAACTGACCCTTTTGTTCCGTAATCTCATCCTGTAGGTTCTGTGGGATCATCATGGCAAGGCACTCCGCGACTTGCACTCGGACAAGCTCGTCGATTTCAGCTTCTATCTCGCGTTGTGCTAGTAAAAAGTTAGTCGTCGTGCGGCCCAGAAATATTATACCGTCCACCTTGTTCTTTCAAGTGCTCGAATAATTGCGTGTCAAGGCAGTCTTTCAAGATGACTTCAAACGAGGCTAAGATATCAGCTAGACAAAATCACCAAAATAGAGAAAGGACTTACGGTGTATCTCTGCTATTCCTTCCTTGTGGAGTTGATCCTGCTCCTTCAACTGGCGCTGAAATCTGTGGCACCAAACCGTAGGCGTCATCCTACCCGTTACCAAGTACTCTACTTACCTCTTTACTTCAACGTCCGAAGAAGTGCCGCCCTGACCGTTTTTAGCAACATCTGTGGCCTGACTTTCCAACTTCTCAAAAATGTCCTGAGTAACACATAAGTTAGTCTTGTGGACATTCCTGTTCCTCACGACTTACGCCAAGAGAGGCAGAGGCCGCCTTTAGGCTGCTGATCAGATCCGCTGCTGAGAAAGTGTCCAGGGGAGCAGCATGGATAACCGTAGGAGGCTGCTCTGGAGATGTTGTCGGGGTCATGGTTGCCACCATTACGTTTGAAAATCAGGTATTGTTTACGTCGTGGAGGGGTGGAAGGAAGGGTGGTTACTCGCGCAAGTATACCTACCTTTCATCCACGAGGTTGGAGCATGTCCAGCCTTGACAAAGCATGTGGATCATACTGAGATTTGCGAAGTGCCTCCTGGTGCCTCGGGGTGTGAATTTGATTCAACTTCTTTGGAAGGCAATTGATAGGGTCCGCTGATAGATCAAGAGAGGTAGTTTCCGGGGGGTCGTGATATTATGGACAGATATTATAATGATACAGGACTACGGGGGGTTATGCCTCGCAGAGATCATCTGTTCTGAGATACATTATTTTCCGAGGGATTCACTGCCTTATCAGGGACCAGGTCATCGCCACCCATGTTATCGAGCTGAGCTGCCATGAGAGTACGGAACCGTGAATCAATACGGTTGACCTGAAGGATATGTCAATAAGAAAAAAGACGTAAGAAACCAGCCACTACATACAAGGGCGCGGTAAGTCCCGGATTCTGTAATTCTCCCGTCTGGTTGTTCGAGTGAGAAATGGCAGTGTGCAGGAAAGAAAAAAAAAATTACCTTCTAACACAACTATCCGCTCTGCTCGCGCGATAGTGGACAGCCTGTGAGCCACTATGAGGACAGTTGTTTGCCGTGACTGCAATATCTTGTCAACTGCATCGTTGACCTACAAGAATGGATCCGTATTGAAATCGAAATTGATGTGAAAATGGCTCACCCTGCGTTCTGACGTTGCATCCAGGGAGCTTGTGGCTTCATCAAGAGTCAAGATAGCCGGTTTCTTGAGAAGTGCACGTGCAATGGCGATTCGTTGCCGCTGGCCACCACTAAGACTTAGCCGTCCAACTACGCCAGGTCAATTGATGTTTGGCAAGTAGAAGATATACTGACTTTCGGTATCGAATCCCTTCGGCATTCCCCAGATAAACTCGCAATTGGCCTCCCGGGCCGCGGTCTCAATTTGTTCACGGCTTGCGTCGGGATTGCCATACGCGATGTTACTTGCGATAGTACCGGTGAAGAGAATGGGGTCTTGGGGGACAATACCAATAATCTGACGCCAAGAAGCAGTAGAGAACTCGCGAATATCTACGGATGGTGTGAAGAGCAACTAGGCAACAAAAACCGACCATACCTTGGCCATCAAAAGTAATCTTGCCCTTGAGGGGATCGTAGTATCGTAGGAGAAGTGACTGTATTGAAGATTTGCCACCACCACTTTTGCCTCTGGTGGATAATGACATTCGTCAAATTGGGACATAAACGTCGATATGACCACATACACAATAGCAACGCTTTCTCCAACTCCAATCTCGAGGTCGAAATCCTTCAGGATGTCGACTCCTTTTCGACTAGGATACTCAAATTGAATACCTTCAAATTTGATTGCCCCCCTCCTAGCATGAGATACAGCTAGACCAGTGTCAGGTGGAATAGCTGGTTGTCTGTCCAAAAGATCGAAGATACGAGTTCCAGCACCGATTCCACGCATTATAGACGACTTGGAGCAATTCAAAAAAATGGAAGACGGTAAAAACGAAGAAGACTTACAAAGAACGAACTAGTCTCGATATTCATAATCAGCAAGGTCGGATATGTATGCTTTGGCACACGCACGTCAGCATCTGCAAGCCGCTCCCAACATATACAGTGTATAGTAGAAGACTCGTCAAGTCTCCAACAGAGATGTCGCCGTGTGAAACCAAACTACCACCTGCAAGCAAGATGAGTTTAATACATCAAAAGAAAATCAGTATCATTACCATAACCGAGTAGTGCCAACAACGTAACATTTCCACTCCAACCCGTGCTACCAAAGAAAATGCCGCTAGCGATGGACTCTTTTCTAGCGAGAGAGAGGACAGTGGCAACTTTGTCGTGGAATTTCCGCTCTTCTTGCGCATGGGCATTGTATGCTTGGACGGTTCGCAGAGCAGACAAAGCCTCGGAGGCCACCTGTTGAGAATGTTGGTAAATGATTGAAAGGCAGGTATGAAGTTAAGGACCTTGGTCATTTCTCCCATTGACTCCTGAGTCTTGCTTGAAAGCTGTTTCAGATAGCGACCATAAAAGACCTGAGAAATAAGACTGAGTTCGGGCCGAACAGGCTGCTACAGAAGAGAGGACTTACCGCGCCCAACGTGATAGGAGGTACCACCGCCAGCATCAAAAGGGTGAGGGTGGGGGAGAGGTAGAACATTGCACCCACTGCGCGTGATGTTACTCGTGAGACAAACGAGTGAAGAGGTACAGTGCTCACAACCAACAGAGGACATGACAATAGAACGCAAACCATCGGAGAGATCTTTAGTGACACTAGTTCATAATTAAGAGCAGACCGATCGCGAGAAAGTAAAAGCTAACCTTTCACCAACTATGGTGGTATCGACGCTTAGACGACTCAGAACATCACCTTCTCCACGTTCCACAAATTCTACTTCCTGTTTGAGAGCTGCGGCATATGTACGTTCGCGCAGTCTGGCCACGATTCTTTGACCTAGTGAAGATCGAATTAGATTATTTTGGGGCACACTCTAGAAAAACACACCAGCCATCCGCATGAGTATAGCACGGCTAGCATTTGCCACAGCACCAGTTGTAAACATGACAATTAGGCCAGCCGCCGCTCCCCAAACCGTGAGCCCGAATGGAATTTGCTGGTCCGTATGTTAGGTACATAATGGTCATGACCAAATTTTGAACATACTGCATTTGTGGAAGAAAAAAAGTCGATCAACTTTCCAATTGTGAAAGGGATGCTCATAGATACTGATGACGAGACAAACAGCAGCCCGATGGCAATGAGAAGAGGCTTTCGCTCTGGTTTTGCAAGGGCCACGATTTTCCGGAAAGATGACGTCGTCTGAGGGGACCTCTTTAAAAGTGAGAGTATCGATTCGGTTGGCTGATCTGGTTTCCGTTGGACGTTCTCATTTTGCAGAGGCAACTGAACATGAAATCCTCTCGAGCATTGCTGGAACGGTTGTGCATATGCAAAAGACTGTTTACAGCTGTTCAGAACCAGAGCCTTGGCAGTCCCACGCCCAACGTTCGAAAGAACGGGAATAAACAATGGTCTCAGGAGAGGCCGAGCATAGATTGCAAGCATGCCTCGAAGGTCGGGCTCCAGCCAGGCCTTGATAGTTCAACCTAGCAAGAAGATGTCTAGTCTGGCCAGGATAGAAGAAGAGTGTGTGAAGGATGTCCCTTGACGTCCGAGTTGAGCCGCGCGGCGCGATGCCGAAAAAGTTTTGGGCAAACGTGTGATTAATTGAGGAGATCTTATCTTATCTTCCAAGTTTACCTGGGAGAATAATTTTTACGCGTCATGTACATATTCAAATTGACAGACGCGAGCCATTATCGTGTAGTCACGGCTAACCGTTTTTCTCGACCTTGACTGGATGCTCCAGCAGTAGCTGCTCGCTGCGCCTTTGACTGACGACAATTTGGCAGCGACTTTGGAACCAAACACTATGTTCACTTTCATCAGATCGTTACGCTGGTTCTCTGCTCAAAGCAGACTTATGTCATCATCTGCTCTCTTTACAGAAACTTGGCTGCCTGGTCCCTCAGCGACCCAGTTCTACACGCGCACATACACCCCCAGTGTGGTGCCTCAAGCCGCAGTCGTGTTCATTCATGGATTCGCAGAGCACATCGGCAGATACTCGCACTTCCACCCCCTACTCTCCGAACGTGGCATAGCCGTGTTCACACTCGACCAGCGAGGGTTTGGTAGAACGGCGTTGGATCCAGAGGGCCAAAAGAGCAAACACAGTGCATATGGCAAAACTTCTTGGCTTGACCAGATGACGGATATTGCATGGGCCATTGAGCACACGAAGAAGACATTTGCGGGGGTTCCCACCTTCCTAATGGGTCATTCTATGGTGAGCATGGCCCGAATGATTGCACAGGACCTTTACGAACTGCCAATAGGGTGGCGCAGAAGTACTCGGCTTTGCGACAGGGCAACCTTCGGCTTCTTCCCTGGCAGGAATCATATCTACAAGCCCACTCATCCTTCAAACCAAACCCGCCCCCAAGTTTCTTCGTGTGGTTGGCAGTGTAGCTAGCAACTTGCTCCCCAACCAACTTATACCGGCCAACGTTGTTCCAGCAGTAAGTCGACTAATGATACATATTCTTTCAACCCTCAAAGTGGAACAACATTACATCAGGATATTTCACATGACCCTGCTGTTAACGACGCCTACTTGAAAGATCCTTTTGTGAAGGCATTTGGATCGCTCCGCGGTGTGAATGATATGTTATCACATGTAAGGTCGCATTGCCAGCGTTTCATCTCAATCGCTGACGGTCAAACCAGGGAGAGGCGTTGTTGACCGTTGACTATCAGAAATGGCCAAAATCTCTTCCTGTAAGCAAAATGTTTGACTATCATATATCTAGGAGTGACCGTATTTTCAGCTATTTCTAGTACACGGCACTGGAGACAAGGTTACATCGCACAAGGCCAGCCAAGCATTCTATGACAAGGTTCCTGTGGTTGATAAGACAATCAAGCTTTTTGAGGTGCCATCGTTTGCCTTCGATCTGCCAGCTCTGCTGATTGCCATGTTAGGGCGGGTACCATGAACTGCACAACGAACCTGACGGCGTTAAGGAACAGTTGGCTGCAGACGTCGTCGCATTCATAGAGGCACACCTTGAAGCCAATAATACCGTATTTCCGGAAGAACGCTCCAAGATGTAGCATGAACACAGGGCTTTTGCATGGAACTTACACTGATACCACTAGTAGTCATTAACAACATAATAATGGCGGCACTTTGATCACACAGCGAGCGTTCGTGCGTTTAAGGACTCCAGAGTGACTAATATCCTGCAGCGCCCGGAGCGGCGTCACCCTCCCTTTTCAAACGAAGTAGAACCTCCTTCATTCTTATCAAATCCGTTGTCCCAGCACCAGTCCTGGCAATTGTCTTGCTCTGTGAATTCTGTAGTTCAATTAGTTCACAGATGCGCTCCCATGTCGTGCCGTTGGCAAGTGAGGCTGAGAGTGTTGCAAGATATTCGGCCTCTTGATCTCTGAAACAAGCCGCATATGAGATAAACCAGTTTCAGCGCTTCTAAGACCCTTACTTGTTTTCTCGGATGTTCCGCTCTTTCTTCGCAGAGTAATTCTCATAAAACTCGTCGATAGAACGTTCTGCCTTTGAAATAGTTTCCTGGCGTCGCGCTTTTGACGCCTCGTCGCGGGCAGCGATCTCCTCTTGCTGCTTTGCACGCCAATCTCTGTGTATGATTTGTAATGAGGGAATGAGACTGTAGAGATTATCAAACACATACTTGATGACTTGAGGTTCATCTTCTTCTATGCTTTGATTCAAGATAGGCGTTGACGAGAATGCAGAAGGTTGAGGACGAGGTGCAAATGTGGCACCGCTAAAAGTTGGTAGAGTGGGAGGAGATTGAGACTGCAAAGCGTGTAGCTCAGTATATGACGTGACAGCCAGGACGGGGGTGACAATTGCCTCCACGTCGTGCATTGTGGCATAGACGTACCTGGCCAACATCAATATCCGGGAATTCATTCTGGAACTTCTCAAGTTCATCATCTCCAGTGACCTTTACAACACTGTCCCTCGGTACAGCATCAAAGTCGTCAAACGAGAATCCTGAGCTGGTCTGCGTGACGGGGTGGGCCTGACTGGGAACTGGGATGTCCCCTTCACCATCGAGTGAAATGTCGGGAAAGGCAGACGCGGCGCGGTCAAAGTCGATTTCGTCTTCTGCAGTTGAGAAAAAGTCTGACATGGTAGATTGTGTTGGCAGAGCTGGCGCAGCCGCGTTCAGTAACAGGTAAATCAAGCGTGGGAACGTTGTTGTACGCTTTCTTCCCTTATGCCCATCAATGTCCCGGGGTTGCTTGTTTCTGTGCAGCTACTCTTCTGTCCACGTCTGGCCTTGCCAAGCTTCGCTGTGAAAGGTGCGTTTTCCTTCTACTTTAGTACTTTTGCTAGAACGTGTTTTCACAGCAAGATATCCGCCATATTGACTTTGCCGCACTCAAGGCAGCCGGTTACCGAGGTGCTATATTTGACAAGGATAATTGTATTGTGCGCGTTTTTACTCCAGTGTGCATCTGCTCGCTCTGACGCGTTCCAGACGCAACCTCATAAAGACACCATTGTCCCTGAGATACAGGTAGATTGGACTTCGTGGAGACTCTAAAACCTTGTTGACGTTGATGACTTCACTGTCCTAGGATGCATGGAACGAATGCCGAAGAACGTTTGGTGAAGGCAATGTACTCATAGTGAGCAACTCTGCCGGAACCTGGAACGACCCTGGCGGAATACAGGTGTGTGGCTGCGCCATTTTATGAGGGTCTCTTATTCATAAGGCTACATTTCGATCACCAGTCTGAATCCGTAACATACAATACGGGTGTTCCTGTACTTCGTCACAAGACCTTTAAGCCCGCCTACTCGTGTATCGCGGCGGTCCGTGGTTATTTTTCGTCCCTGAGATTCCCCATTCGCGATGAGGAACTCATCCTCGTTGGCGACCGAATATTCACCGACGTCGTAATGGCCAACCGAATGCGACAAAAGAAAGGATCGCTGGGAATAGTGGGAATGGCCCTTACCTGCGGCTATGAGAATGGAGGGGCCATTGGGAGGGAAAAAGACTCTTCAGAACGTCAACCTCAGGGACCACTTGCAATATGGACAACAGGCGTTTGGGTGAAGGAATCCATGAAGCTAAGGTGGTGTGAACAGAAGTTGGTTGACGTGGTGCGCCGTTGGACCCACGTTTACGACGATGCTCTCGACACCACAAAGTTCATCAGAGATGTTCCCGAAACCCGGCCCGTAAAGGCACAATACACAATCCCCGCATTACTGACGAGATTTAGGAATAAGTAAGGGCTCCGGGTCTTCAAGATGAGTAGTAGCCTTTAGAGTAAACCTTCAGTAGATAGCAATACAATACTGGGCGTACATATCATTGTCCTAATTCCTGCCGAGGCTTCCCATCTTCAACTTCCGCCCTCCGAAAAGTCCTGTAGATTTCGTGAACAGCCTTTCCACGACTTCTTCTGCCATCACATATTTCTCTTCGGCAGTGTGGGCGGAAGAATGTTCACAACCAACCCGCTGTCGATACAGCTCTCGTGCTGCCGCAAGCCTCACGAAGTCCTCGTTCCCAATAGCCGTCAAAACGTCAAGGGTAAGGAGTTCGTCACGTTGACACAGTGCAATGTAGGATGCTCTGAGCAGGCTGGAATCAAGTTTATATTTACGCCATATGAGAAGTTTTCTCAGAGGGTCAATCTGCAGTGCGTGCAGACGCATCATCGCCAGGTCGTGGATGTGACCTATCTCGTATTGAGCGGCAAGCTTTAGAATAGACATCCAATCATCTACTGAAGCTTCTGTGAAGGAGAAGGAATCCCTGAATTGATGTCCATAAAAGAAAAATCCGAAGAAGCTGCCAGTAAGATACAAAACTTACGAAGGGAAAAGGACCCAGAGAAGGCGAGAAAAATCATGTTCCGACGTGTCCTGCAGTACAAAAGGATGCGCTTCATTGTAGCCGCTAAGGAAACAAGATTTGGATGCATTGAGTAATGGCGGCGAGATCGTCATGAGAACCGGGGATTTTGTCTCGTGTAAAACAGACAAGGGTAGTTTGAACAGGGTATTCTGCACCTGAAGAACGCTCAGAAGATCAAGCATGCACTGATAGGAGGCAAAGTCGAACCCGTATCACAATATCACCTTCTTGTAGCCAATAGTGTTGGTGCTTCTTGAATTCGATGGCTGCGTGTGGCATTGGGCACAGGTATCCTTAGGTAGCCCACAGAGCCTTGATGATTATGTCCAGTTTTCTGAACATGGGGGACATAGAGGCCTTTATAGCATCTAGAAACGTGGTGTCCTTATGGCACAAAGCGGGGTTTCACGAGGCCTTTGTACTTATCGAGAGTATGGTTCTGGCGTGAGATTCGGAGCTGAAGTATGAAAGAAACTTCAAAGGCCTTCGGGGTTCATGGCTTTGTGTGTAATTACAAGTGTGCTCCACATGTTCTACTAGCAAGTAGTACTTGCAGTTATGTAACGTTCCGGGCATTTTACCATTGCACGTGGGCCACAAGTTACCGCGTAACGCCTAGTAAACCGTGTAAACGCCGACGGACGCCGCCTGAACCACCACTTGAACATGGGACGCGTTTGAAGTATCCACCGGACCGCCCTCGGGACTCTGTGTGTTTCTGTCGGACCGCTGGCTTAGGATTTATAAAACTGAAGAACCTGTCATGGCAGAAAACTAGACCACCATGCACCTTCGCTTAACATCTAAGATATCACTGGCTCTGTTTTTTGGGGCTATATTCTCCAATGCATCGTCGCAGAAGATCGAATCTTCGTGTACTTTAAAAGCCTCGGGTGGAGATGATTCGCCTCAGTTTCTCAAGGCTATCAATGCTTGCTCGACCGTGGTCATCCCAGAAGATATAACCTTGAATATCGCAACACGACTTAACATGACAGGCCTCTGCGACAAAACCATCGTAGGCCGAGAGCCCTTACACATCGACTTATTTTGAATTTCTTTCTTTATCTCAGGATCTTCAGGGAACCCTTCGATTCGCTCCTGACATCCCGTACTGGACAGGGGTATACACTTTTTCCATCTTTGATTAATCCATGCTCTGATAGCCCAATTTTCAGAACGCTTTCTTTATTCCCTACCAGACGCAAGTCACTTTTTGGCTTCTCGGCGGTAAGAACATTGTTTTGAAAGGTGGCGGCACCCTTGATGGAGCTGGTCAGGTGCGAACCTGTTCTCTTTTTAAAAACTCGCTATTCATTAAACGAAATGAAAGGCGTGGTACGATGCATTGTTAGTCCGTAAAAGGTGCTATCCTTCGAGTTGCATGTGACCCGCTTTTCATAGCTCAGCCAACGCCACTTTATTGAGGCCAATTATTTTAACTATCTACCAAGCAACTGATGTGGTGATTGAAAATATCAGTATGATTAATGGTCCAGAGTGGCATAACTTGGTTGGTCGTTCTTTGCCAGAAAAACAACAATGACTGAATGAAATTATCTTTAGATAAACGAAAGTAAAAATGTGCTCTACCAAAACATCACCATCAATGCTGCCTCGACTTCGGTTAATCAAGCAGCAAACACCGATGGGTGGGACATCTATCGCAGCGATGCCGTCACAATCAGGGACTCGGTCATAAACAACGACGACGATTGTGTCTCTTTCAAACCTAGTATGTTTATCAAATAACCGACAGCATTTTACCTATTTGTGCCTAGATACCACCAATGTTTTGGTCTCTGATCTTAATTGCACTGGATCTCAGTAAGTAACGTTTAGCCGTCAAATTTTCTGGCTCATTAATTTCCTCCCTACAGCGGAATATCTGTTGGGTAGTCACGTTTCTAGATTTGGTAATTGACCTCCAACTAAATCTAATTTCGTAGTTCTCTAGGCCAATATCCCGGCATATTTGACATTGTAGAAAACGTCACGGCCATGTGAGTTCTACATCTTGAACTGGAATTCGAGACAACATTAACGTTCGTATCAATGCATAGAAATATCAGGATGTCTAACGCTCAAAACGGAGCTAGGATTAAGGCTTGGGCTGGTCCAGATGTCGGAAGTGGGATCGTGAAGAACATCACTTTTGAAAATTTTATCGAGAGCAAAGTCGGTAATCCTGTTATCATTGACCAGGTGCGCATAATATCTCCTCATCATACCACGGTATGTTACTGACGCATTCCATCAGTGTTATGAAACAAATGTCACCGCGTGTGCTCAATTTCCTTCGAACACATATATACAGGACGTCTGGTTCAACGAGTCAGTATGTTTCTGCTTCTGCGAACATTCTGTCGCTGAAATGGTCTTTTTCAGTATTTCTGGCACCTCAACTGGGTCAGTAGTGGCTGAAATTTCATGCTCTCCCGATGGACGTTGCAGTGACATCAATGTTAACAATCTCAGCCTCTCGTAAGCAGTCTTCGTGAGATGCTTAATTGTCTATTTCACTGAATCTTTTCTCAGTCCACCTTCAGGAAGTGCAGGCTATACCTGTCAAAACATAGTCTTGACTGGGAACGCGGTATCTCTATTTCCGACGTGTACTGTGACGTGAGCTCGAGATCAATCATGTCTTTTTTGCTATGATACCTGTCGTTGTGGTATCTGGGACGTGCGTCCATCCAACGTCGTCATGGGCGGTGTATGTCAAATGTCAAAACCTGAATGCATTTCTTCTATCATCGTTCTGTTTCCCAGTTTGCTGCCCACCCCCACATCGTTTCGACAATGGCTGTTACTACCGCAGAAGAACCGAGGCTAACCGGACCTCCACCTTATCCAGCTACAGATCCTAATGGACCGCGGCCTATTCATCACAAGGAATATTACTTAGAAGACGGAAACTTGGTGATTCTGGTCAGTGAGCGTTTTCGAGAGTAATAGTAAAACGTAATAATGAAAGTGATAAATGAAGATCAAGGACACATTGTTCAAGGTGTGGGACGGATCTTTCAGGAGACATTCGGGCTTTTTCCAAAGCACTTCCACTTCTCTATTGGACATTGGAAAGGGGACTGAGGGATCAGACGACGAGCACCCGTTGGTTCTCGATAATGTTGAGGTAGTTGATTTTGAGAGGTTGCTGTGGATTGTATATCCACCGTAAGTCATTTCAGTCAGCTCCAAACATAATTCCAAGACTGACATTTTCCCAAGGGTCATAGGAACTTTTAAAGCAAAGACAGCACAGGACTGGATCGCCGTTCTGGACCTTGCGACGCGTTGGAAGTTTAAGGACATCCGTGAACTATCCATAAAGGAGTTGGCCAAGTTTGAAGTCGAACCTATTGAGAAGATAGAACTGCAACAGAAATACGATATCAGGCGACAGTGGGCTTGGTCAGCGCTCAACGCACTATGCTCACGTTCGAACGGACTCGATGTTGCTGAAGGGAAAAGACTTGGCGTCGAGACTGTGATCGGGATTTCTTCAGTGAGGGAGAAACTAGAGAAATGGGGAAGGAAGAAGCCCGACGAAGTCCGAAAGGCAGTCGCTGAAATCTTCGAATTGGAGATGGAAGGTCCACCAATCGTTACTCCATCGCCCAAATAGGGCATCGCGTTATTTGGGAATATTTATATATGAACGAAAATGCTTTGTATGTTTTTAAGAGCTCGTTGCATATCATACCCATGCAGTCCATCCTCACGAGGACGAGTCGCCTCGCTCAGTTATTGCGCCTGCGAAGCACAAAATACGGGGTCCCTCATACACTTGTTGAGAACAAGCCACCTCTTTTTCAGAGGGTTACGCCATGGTGGGCCCGTTGGACGTTGGGTCTGATCGCCTGTGATGTTTTCATGACGTTAGCTCGCGTTTCTTGTCGCTTTTTGTCGCTCATGTCGTGTTGCAGCGGTTCGGCTATCGAACTTACCTACAACCATTGGTCGAGTTTAGAAACAGACCTCGAAATTTCGGCCAAGAAAATCAAGGGTGATGACGCGACAGAGTCTGCCCAATATGTCCTACGTCCTGGATGGCAACGAGTTGGCCTATGCGCGGGTCACATGGTCTTTGGTGCTGGCCTTGCAGCTGCCCTCTTGATTGCACAGACCCGATTTGTCCGAACTTTGGCCATCATCCCGCCATCCCAAAACGAAGGCCGACAACTTTTTCTACAGTGTGGCCACAACCTAGATAGGCGTGGACTTGTTTTCCCTCTCAGAAAATGCACCCTAGGAAAGGGTAGGAATAGCTCTGAATTGATTCTCAGGATTACTGGAGAGAGGGGGCATTGGTACATCGGGTTCGAGGACTCTCACATCAATGGCAAGCACCTGACAGGAGCGAAAGCTGGTTCGGAGGTTTTTGCTGCCTTTGATGGCAAAAGTACGCGAAAATCTTCGTCCAGATCCAACATAGAGGTGGACAAGCGGTGGACGAGTGGCCCATTGACGAGGTAGCGGTTGCTGTTCCTTTGGACAAACAATGTTAGATCTTTCGCTTCTCGGATGTAATAGATATTGTGAGTCGCTCCCTCCATTGTGTTATATCTGCGCCCAAAGGCAATTTGGACGTCGCACTGTATAAAATCAGATGGATAGAACACGAGTTGCCTGCCACTGGATCCAACCTGAAGAATGCACTACCAATTTCTTCGCACGTGGCTCCGGAAAGTAGGCATGTAGGCTCGTCTGTAAACTTATAAGTCGATGGCAACCTCGTGCTGAAGCCATTTCCCGTAGGCCGTTGTTTTGGTGAGGTGTCACAATCTCCGATAGTACTGATACCACGATATTTGACCAGGGCTATTGGGCGCCTCAAAACGCCACTGAGAATCGTAATGAGTCCCCGAACACCTATGCGGTTCCATGCTAGTGTTCAAGCCTTTTTTGGCGTGCGCTAGTTGACGCATACCCTGCACGTGTCGTCATGTCTTTCATCGCAAGCATCTGAATCATGCCACCCCCGACTTCCGCCGATATCGTCATAAATGTAAGTAGTGTAACGCTTACTTGGACTTCCTCTGCATCTTAAATACATTCCATAGTAGGAGGAACGAGGGTGTGGGTGTCCACTCACTGTATTTATATTTCCACAAAACATCGATGCTTCACTCAAGGACCAAAGGAATTTGCTATAGAGAAAACAATGCATCAGATCGCATCGAAGTCAAGAAAAGAACTGGGCGCCTCAAAACGCCACCGAGCGAAAGGCCACTCCCCCGAACACCTATGCGGTGTTCAAGCCTTTTTTGGCGGGCGCTACCGCCGCTAGTTGACGCATGCCCTACACGTGCCAGTTTTAAATATAATAGAAAATCTCTTATAGCTAAAGACAGACTTCAGCTCTCCCACCTATCCTTCTCATCGCCCTGGTCTGAATCATGCCACCCGCAACTTCTGGAGAAGAGCAAGAGCTCCTGCAGATTAAGAGGCACCAGAAGTACTACATCAGTGGGGGCGATGTCTATTTTTTAGTATGTTCAACGATTAAGCATCCACGAAAGGCCCGTGATGGTTAACACTGTCCAGGTTGAAAATCAGTTGTATCGAGTCCATCGATATTTTTTCGAACGTGAATCCTGTGTTTTCCAAAAGCAATCCCAAGCACCAGGGACACACCGCAATGGCGACAGTGAATCTGTCGCCATCGTACCCGAGTGCTCTGCATTGGCTTTTGACCTGTTACTCGGAGTTTTCTACAATCCGTAAGTCACGGTCCTTATGCAGTGATACTACATTGGAAAGCAGAGTCCTGATCGCTCCTACAGAAAATACTCGCTTTTTGACTGGACAATTAAAGAGTGGACAATACTCCTCGAACTTACACAGAAATGGGCATTCCAGGAAGTTCACAAGCTGGCTATCAGGGAACTTGAGAAACAACATATTCCTTTGATTGCTCGAATCGTCTTATATCAACGCTTCGATGTCGACAAGAGGCTTCTAGTTCCCTTGTACGGTGTACTGTGCAGCCGACCTGAAGCATTAAACGAGGAAGAAGCAGGTGCAATTGGCATGAAGACAACGGTAATCATCTTTCGTGCTCGCGAGCGCCTCCGATCTCGACCATCAGACGACGGGATGAGTCCGCTTCCTGCCGATGTTGAGAACAATGATGTTCACCAAACACTTGCAACTCTTCTTGACGAAGTACCTATTTCGCCATCCGGTAAGAACTTCATATTCTTAATAGTCACCTGAATTTGTACTGACATATTTCTAAAAGATCCTACGGCAAAAGGTAAACACCCTGATCGTAGCGGACAAGGCCCAGCTTCCCCCAAAAAGAATTCGAACGGGAGAACTGGCCGACCAGTTGGGCCATCTCCAAAAAAATAAGTTGGATGTGATACACACCTCCGCCTTGGAAATCGAACTCCAGCCTATCTGATAGGCTGGAGTTCGATTCCCGAGACAGATATCAGGTCTTGGGTCCCCCTCGTCTGATCTCCTACCTTCCATGTAGTCTACTCGTGTCTGGTGTGATGTACCACTAACCTCCAGAGAACATTTTTGTACAGTAGTAAATATTTGATTTAGCGTCAGTGATATATGCAATATCGTCGTGTAACCTTCCCCATTGTTATTCCAATGTTTGTGGTGTGCAGCGGGACCCTGAATCTGAAATTCATTATTTTCGAAACCGCGTGCTTCCATAGTATCTATAAGAACGTTACTCAGTATCAGTCACATTTCACCACCATATCGTCTTCGCATTGAGGATGGCTTCAATCCTCACCGTTTCAGTGGAATCGCTCGCATCTCATGTTGGGATCATCGATGACGGCCAGGGTGATCGCTCAGACTTTGAACGAAGCAGATTGCTGAAAATCCAGGTAAGGCGTTATGAAACGTGTTCTTTCACGTCTGAATCTCACTACTACCCCTCGATAGCTCAGTCTACTCCAAAATCAATTGCGATCGCAGGCGTCACGTATCTACCAGTAAGCTTGTTCACATGTCATTACAAGAGCGACTCCGAGTTAATCACAACACGACGTCGATATCTTTCTAGTGAAGTGGCTGCGAGATACATACCTGCTCTTATGGAAAAGTTCAGGGAGAACAGTGAACCATTGACCCCATCGGTGACACTTCTAAATGTGATCTCACACACGTAAGTTTGAGGTCCACTGACGAGTGTCCTACTGACCGGCAGGTAGGTTTAGACCTTATTTCGTACGCTTCCTCCAGACACCAGCAGGCCAAGGTATTGCGGAACTACAGGCGAAGCGGACTGTGGATGCAGCGTCAAGCATTATTTCCATGCCCGTTGATGATATCGGAGAAATCGGGCAGTTCTTATCAACTCTTCTTGTTTTGCAGGGCATAGAGGGTATCGATGGCTCGACCAAGGCAATGCTCATTCCACAGTTGAAGCAATGGCAACTCGATTTTGGAGGGACTCTGGCGGCAGAGACGAGTAGCAGGTGTATTGCACAATTGGGCAACAATTCGTAGGCACACTGGTAGTATGATCATGACCAATTCACTGACGGTTGGAGGTCATAGGGAAATGCGTCTGATGGTGGCGTCGATGAAGGACATGCTTCAACGAAGCCTGATTCAGTGCGGAGTCCAAGGATGTGGACGTAAACACCAAGAAAATGGATTGGATCTAATGCAATGCTCTAGGTAAGTTGTTGACCGTGTTTCCCAGAAGCGTCATTACATCCTAACGGGCAAATCAGATGCAAGGCAGCAGTTTATGTGAGTGAACTTTCACCTTAGTTTTAATTCAACTGACGCATGAATGACTCTCAGTGTGGAACGGATCATCAAAAACAGTCATGGAGGCAGCACAAGCCCATGTGCTTTCCCTCGAGTTTCTTGAGTCTCGAGCAAAGCACCCCCTTTTTTAGCAGATTATATAATTTTGAGGATCATTTTTACGCTTCACGTTACCTGCTTATGTCAGAGTGCCAAAAAATAAAGCTTAAACAACTGATCATGACGGGCTCTCCGTGGACGTTGGGAGTTACGAAGATGCAGTCCACGTTGGCTTAATTGGCCAGTACCTTGTGATCCACGTTTACTCTTTCTTATACCCAAATTCGCACCGTGCTGCGCGTATGCACCATATCCTCGAGTCGCCTTCTTTTCACATCTCTAAGTTATGGATGCCGCTCTTGACCCCCTTGAAAAGGTGTGACAATTCTTGTATTGCCGCGTTTTTTTAGAGAGCTCTATTGTTCTCTAGATCTTCCGGAAAGTGGAAGAGGAAAGCGAGCGACGTGCCAAAGAGGATGCCGATCGTGTGGAAGCTACAGAATTGAACCCGACAGGAACTTCAGGTCCCGCTAGGAATCGTCGGAGAGGGAGCATATCTATTACTCGATTTGGTCAAGTGAGTTGTCTTGTCTTCACTACTAGCGCGTCCTGGTATAGAACGTCCAGTAGTTGGCAGATGAGTCCTCAAAGGTTCCATGTTCGGGTTCATCCACCCCTACTCTCTCCGCTATCGCGTCAAAATCCACCTTCTATCAATTACAAAGTGGAGTGAGTAATATTTTCTGAAACGAGTAAGTCGCGCTTTCACTGAACGCGTTCCTCTAGAACGACAGTACGAAATCATTTGCATCAGGGGCATCTGCCCATATGGACGAGGATGCTCATCGAGAGGAGGATCATGCTACGCAAATGCTTCACATTGCTGGCCGCCAAAGCATTTCAAGAACCGTAGGCAGCTTTCTACCTCGGCGAATGAGTCGCTCGCGTTCTGCCAATATTCTCGTGGCAGATGCAAACGTGGTAATCGGAGTATCAGTTGAGGAGGCCACGGTGGAGGCCGCAGAAGGTGGTGCAGCGAGCCGAACGGTCATACATGCCCCTGGCGCACTTCGGAATCAATCTTCTCGACTCACGATGGCTGGTTCTTCTCCGGCAAGGAGCGGCTGGGTTATCAGAGCGAAGAATTTCGCGAAAAGGCTGCGACGAAAAAGCAAGACTGTTGAGCCTGTCTCGCTTGGTTAATGCTACACTGGACAATGTTATACTGGGATTTTGTTATATCTATCTGTGGTTTTCTGGTTATCATTCGGGCTTCATTGTTTTGCTTATTGATATGGATCTACTGTTTTCGTCTCTATACGAAATTGATGGACTGACACAAAAGCGTTGTGACTTGACTGACAGGTCACGTCACCGCGTCCACAAAATTAATTATAGCAAGTTGGTTTGGACCCCCACGGTCAAACAAAAGGGTCGACCGTGGCTGCCAAGTATAAGTAAGAGCGTCTATCTTTCGGCACATGTTCACTCGCACCCCGCCATCTCGTCTCCAGTCGATGAGATATACCGGACTTCACTATTCACCACCACGCCACAATGTCTTTTGTTAAACGAGTGCGTTAATCTCCTTTTACTGCTACAGATACTAAGCTCATGTCTTCAGACATTTTCACAGGATAGCGACTTTCCCCAGACTTTTTCCTGGGCCTCTTCTCCTGAGACGATGATGGGCCATCGGGTCTATTCGCAGTCGTTTTCCAGCGACATCCTCCGATTCGACAACTTTGAACTCATGCCTCTCATCAAACCCGCAATAATCGCCGCCCTGGACCAGACTACGTTAGCTGTCGAATTTGATCATTCTTGTCTAGAAGGGCTAGACGATCAACTTCTGAAGTTTCCTACCGATGCGTACGCCGCCATCTGCTGGGATGCCGCTGTGCTGGATGAACCAGCAGCCTCATCCCTGACAAGATCACCTCCGACAACAGGCCTTCAGAACGACTTCTGTCTCTCAGATGAATCAGAGGATTCTGACACAGACGAATCCCGCACATTTGATGAAGATAGCATGGCGATAGAGGGGTACGGCATGGCCGTAAATTCTTGTCTATCTCATTCTACAACCGTGAGTATCTCAATTCACTTGCGCCCGGAGTCTCCTTGCCTACCACATATGAACAGGTCAATACCACCGAGCATTTTATCACTTCATTCAAGTCTAACGAAAAGTTCATACTTGAACCCCAATTGACGCACATCGACCCTGCCGAATCTATTGGACTATTTCCCATCCCCCATCAAAATCAAAAGGTTAAGACAACCGGGGTTACTGCTCTTCGCGCGTATCTCCCTCTTCGTCGTAAGAAGTCGGTTGTCTAGAAGTTTAAAATATCAGTCTTATTTATCACTACTTATCTGGTGTTTATGTTGGCCTCCTCTCTCGAAATTATGTACTTAATCTATGTATTCATTAGACCCAGGGACTCGAGCAATGTAAACTTATGTCATGTATTGGGTCGCTACTCCTGCATAAATTTCCTCTCTAAATTTTTAGCTACATATGTACTTTCCTTCCCGTGTCCTATTCAAGCCCTGCTTAATCATGTCGACAATTTTCAGTCATATATCATGTCAACCACACGACAAACTATTGGCTTGCTTCTAACTCTAGAAGTCGAACGAGCTTCTGATACAAAATGTTCGGCTCCGCGGTAGCTATGTGGACAAAGTAATGAACCCGATAATAACCACCACCTTAATTCAGCACCAATATTCCATGCGAGGACATTCACAGCGAGACGGTGAGGGTAACTAGGGTAATGGACTCCAGGAGTCTTGTCAGTTAATTTATTACTTATGAATAATGAGCCATGGATGTATAGAGATCAGAATTCGATGACTACTGGAGCATTCGATGACCGAAGTTCGACTCTACCTGGCCCTTCCTCTTCAGACCACGCGACACTACCCTTCAAAGTTTTGCGACCGAGTGAAATCGTCTGTACCTTCCTCACACGACCTTTTCCGGCTGGGTCCACTACAGTATGTCGACTAATACTAGGAGAACCGTTGGAAGTGGTCATTGAGAATTGTCCTTCATATGTAGAGGGCAAAGAGAGTCGCGCATGTCCATTTGAGGTGGAAGCCGTGACTCTCAAAGTTGACTCGAGGGGAGAAGTTGGGATTTCAACAATTAGTGGAGCATTGGACGTTGCCGCAGCCACCATGTACCGTCCACCATCAAATGCAGAGGTCATCCGGACATGAGAATCAATTTTCCTGTTAGACGTTATAAGGATAAAACCAAAAGAAAAAGTGTTTCAAAGTTCACCCGTTACTCGTATGCAAGGTGAGGTCAGAGACATAGTCTTCGTTGCCAAGATTGACGTTTACTTGAATAGGCGCATTTGATGTCCGTAATTCCAAGGATCGAGAAGCATTGTAAGATCCTGTTATAGCGCCATTCGACGTTCGGAAGACAGCAGTGTCGGCAGAGATCGACTATTCAGGGATTAGCGCTTAAGCGGTCAAACAAGAGGACATCTTACCTTGACATATATGGGAGAATTCGAACCTTTGAGAGAGATGTGGGAGAAATTAACGAGATCTTGCAAATCTCCCAGCCTATGACCTGTATTGGTTACATCTGTCTTGAAATTTTGGATATAGAGCGGCGTGTTAGCATTGCTAGATGCTGGGAGGACCACTGTGGCTTCATATGCCACTAGGTCGCCAGACTTGACGTGATGGGACCAACGGCGAGTCTAGGACTGGGCAGTCAGCCGGCTATTGATTGGAATCAGCACTATACTGCTCACAAAGTAGCCAACTCCGATTGCTCGCTCTTCTTCAAGCAGACAGACCTTGACACCGCGGTCGCGTAAAGCTTTATTAGCATAGTTTATTGTGAGGTGGACTCTCGCCGTATCAGAAACTTCGTCTGAGGTGACAATATTGACTGTTCCATGTGTTTGATCTCCGCGGGCCAAAAAGAAAAGCGTCTCATAGGATAGTGGAAGATCGAACGTGGTGCTGGACGAGTAGGGGAAGCGGGAACGTGAATGGGAAGGATGAGGAGCATGGGACCAATCCTTTTCATCGATAGCGCAATGTGACAGAACGACACCATTCGGTATCGGGAATTCGCCACTCCAGAAACCCTATAGGAAAACCAGATAATGAATCATAGGGTGGTCATAACATGAAATTGTCGCACATTTCCCCAATTGATGAAATTGTACCAGCTTTGGGCGAACATTGTCACGAGCACCCAGATAAGAACTGCCATGGCAAATGCCTTCCAGAAGCGCCGGGCTGGAGATCGACGGTAGGCCACTGTCTGGAGGAGGACCTGCGGTTGAGCATAGGGTTGGATAGACTGATACGCAGGGGGATTAGAAGAACCGCCTGCTCGACTGGTAGCAGCGTTGTTGGGGTTGTCATTTGAGCCTTTCGACATTAGCTTCGCGTTTTCTCCAGTAATGATCATTATCAAGAGGAAAGAGACAATCAAGATCGTTTAAAACCAAGGAGAGTTTAACTGCGGAGACAAGAGTGCTGATATACATCCACAGTGCATATGGTCGCTAAACATAATACATCAATGCACAGTCTTGAGTTCCTGGAAAAGGCGATACCAAGACTTATGGAGATCCGGGCCGGGGCGTCGGACAGGACAGATCAGTCGTCACATGCGTATTTTTTCGACCTACCCATGTTGTCCGATTCTGACTCTGAGGCGTCCGAGGGGCAATCCTTCCATAAGCTCACCATCAACGAGCACTACGCAAAGGCTTTTGAATATAAAAAGGAGCGAGAAGAGCTTCAAAAATGTATGCTGCTGTCGTCTCTCGTTTAGATTCTCAGGTTGAACACCGATCCACAGTGAAGGACAAATATGGTTCTGACTATGAAGATGGCGATGAAGAATTGGAAAGCGACTCAGAGTCTGACGAGTCCGAAGATGAAGACGGAGAAGAATTGACTCCAACCGTCGACGCAGCCATACTCAGAACCCTAGCCCGAATAAAACGCAAGGACCCTGCTATATATGATGCAAAAAGCAATATATTTGGAGGTAATGCCCATCAAGTTACATCGTTGCGTCACTGGCCCATAACATATTTGGCAGAGGAACATGAGAAGATAGCCCCAGCAACAAAACGAGCGAAGAAACTCAAAGACAAGGTGAGCGCCAATGCTCCATTCTCGTGAACTGCATTCACCACTATGCTGCAGTCTCAGCCTGTGACAATCCGTCAAGCGGCTCTTCAGTCTGTTCTGAATCCGGGTTCAAGGTCACCTTCCCCAGAACCTCTTCCTCATGTCGAGGAACAGCGCGTATTGCAACGGGAGACAATCGCTGCTTTTCATAATTCAATAGAAGATGACGATGACGACTTTCTTGTTCCGCGAGAGAAGACTCAGGATGAACAGCAATTGGAAGAGGAGGAATATCGAGCGTTTCTGGAACGCGAGGTCGGCGGGGATCTAAGGCAACTGGTGGATATTGAACCAACAGAAGATGCACCTGCAGTCGAAAAAATAGACACCGCAGAAGACGAGGATGCAAAGAAGGAGAAGAAGGAGAAGAAGAAGAAGAAGGCCAAAGATATCACTGCGTCGAAAGACGCGTCTACAGGAAAATCCAAGCAGGAGTCTGATCAGGAATTTTTAATGAAGTAAGTAATTGAAATAGTGATCGAATCAGACGAACGAAATAACACTCATGGCAGCTATATCCTGAATCGTGGTTGGATTGACCGATCTGCCAATCATATTCCAACATACCGAGAGATAACTTCGAAATCAAAAGGAAAGAAAAAGGCCGAGGAAGACGCAAGCTCTGGCTCTGAAGAAGAAGAAGATGGGAACCTCCCCACCGCAGATCCTGATGTGGACGAGGAAGATTTTGAGGAAATCGTAGACCGATTCGAGAGCTCCTACAATTTCCGATTTGAAGAACCGTACGTTTCTCTGATTTACTATATCAGCAAACCCTTATATCTTTTCTACCAGAGGGGCTGCCATTATTCCTTCGTACCCTCGAAATCTGCCTTCCTTAGTTCGTCGAGAGGATACCACAAGAAAAGATGCTCGCGAACGGAAGAAACAAAGGAAGGAAGAGGAGTTGCATAGGAGAAAAGAAGAAGTGCAACGCCTCAAGGGTCTCAAAATGAAGGAAATAAGAGCCCGCCTTGAAAGAATTGGCCGCGAAGGGGGTAAATCGCTAGAAGAAGATCAAGGTAGGGATAGCGTTGGATACTGATTACTGTTGCTGAGCATTATCGTTTTAGCGTTACGGGACCTGGACTTGGACGCAGAATGGGACTCTGCTGCACATGACCGTCAAATGGCCAAACTCTACGGCGGCGGCGACGACGACTTTGAGGATGAAGAAAAACCCCAGTGGGACGACGATATTGACATTGGCAATATTCCTCTCGATGACGACGTCCCAGCGAAGAAGCAGAAGAAAAAGAAAAAGAAAAAGGCTGAAGAGGAGGCAGATGTTGACGATGATGGAGTCGACATCGACGCCATGGATGCGGATGTGGAAAGATTTGACGATGACGAGGAGTGGGACGGAACAGAAGAAATGAGGAAGAGAAAATTGGGAGAATACATGGACGAGATCTATGGTCTTGATTTCAACGACCTTGTAAGTTTCAAATGTCTTCAAATCTTCAATTACTGATAAATTATGATAGGTGGGTGATATGCCGACGCGCTTCAAATATGTTCCAGTGCAATCACAGAACTTTGCGTTGACGCCGGTGGAGATCTTAATGGCAACGGACCAGGAACTTAACGAGTATATGAGCGTCAAGAAATACGC